>JAODAL010031181.1:0-48809 GCA_025379985.1 Phyllomedusa bahiana | reverse complement strand
AACATGCCACAGACTGGACTCTAATTGGTTTTTGCTCACAATTATATTTTCGGAAGGCCCACACAAATACGAAAGCCCACTGTGAGGGCTCTTATAATTTATTAGAGTTTTAGCTCCTCTTTAACCCCTTAAGGACCCTGCGTTTTTTTTGGGTGAAAACGTTGTTTTTTCCCTCCTCCCCTTCGAAACCCTAACTTTTTTTATTTTTCCACCAAAATAAAAATGGGGGGCTTTTATTTTGCGGAACAAGATGTACTTTCTAATGGTTAATTCACTATATATTAATATACTGGGAAACCGCAAAAAAACCCCAAGTGGGAAAAATTTGTGAAAAAAAAGTTTTTTTCCCGCCAGTTTAGGGGGTTTTTTTTTTACGGCGTTCAATCTTCGGTAAATTATATGTTTTCTGTATTATAAGGTTGTTACAACCCGTAATACTAAACTTAGGGTTTCCGTTATATTTTGGTATTTAAAAAAAATTCCAACATTTTCTTTTTTTTAAATTTGCGCCATGGGCCATTTTGTGCGCCCAATAACTTTTTTGTACAAAACCCCCACGGCAGTGGGGGCTTTTTTTGCGGTAAGTTATTTTTTAGCTAGCAGTTTTGGAATGATGCAACTTTTTGATATTTTTTTTCCTTTTTTGAGGACGTAAAATGCCCAAAAAAACGAAAATTTTTGGCGTTTGGAAATTTTTTTTTCTTCTAGGGTGTTACGTACAGGAAAAATGATTTTAATTTTTTTTATAATTGACTTTTTCGGAAGGGGCGTCCCAAATTTGGGAAAAATTTTTTATTATTTTAATGATTTTATTTGTAAAAGGGGGGGAAAGGGGGGGATTTGAACTTTTAATCCTTTTTTTTGATTTTTAAAACTTTTTTTATTTTTTTTTTTTACTCAAATTTTGTTCCTATGGTGTTTGGCATAGGGGGCGCGATTGTTAATACAACCTAATGCATTGCATAGGAATGCATTAGGGTGTAAAAGAGGGCGGTTTCCCCACTTCCTGTCTCAAAAAACGGCCAGTGTAAGTGAGGGGCCTTCCGGGGCTCCCCCCACCGTGTCCGGTTTCGGATCGCGCTGTGCCGGGCATGCCTTACGTCGGGGGGCCGGCCCGATGGGCGTTCATCAAGACGCCGCGGCCATTTTTGCCGGGTGTTTAGGGGTTAAAACGCGGCAGCGGCGGACCCAACCCCGCCGGCGTTTTTACTGGGGTTAGCGGCATTACCCCTAACACCCCCCCTTTGGCGGGGGGTCACGGAGTGATCCCCCGCAAAGCCCCTTATGGCCCGGGGACGTTTTATACCCCCAGGGTCGTTAAGGGGTTAAAACAGAAAGGGGTATCGTAGACATTTAAAGTAAATCACATCCGCCTATTTCTCTTGGAGGCCTTTTAGTATGATTTCCCATTACTTTATTTTGGATGTTGGAAGATACCCAACTGATACCTTTGAGGAAAGTCAACCCCCCTAACCTCCCGAATCGATCTACTGGGAACTGCCCAATTTTTTGAGCCACAAAACATATAATTTTGTGGGGGGTAATAAAAAATAGGATACAAGCTGTGAGGGCCAAATGAGCAATAATTTGCCTCCCCAGGTAAAGCTCTGATGGTGCAACGGTCTAGATTTTAACAGTTACATTGTCAGAACTTCCCTTGTGGAAGTCAAATCAGCTTTAACTTAGCCTCTGCTACTATAAGGGCAGAGTCCTGCTGTAGATAGTAAAGTTACAGCTGAAGTCCTCCTTCCAACTAGATTATCTTCTGTTATTGCGGGAAAGGGAAAACAAGACGTACAGTAAGCAACATGAGTCTGGAGAGTGGCAAAACCAGAAGACCCCATTTATGTAGCTTAACCTTCCTTGCAATTGACTACCAGGAATTGTTACTATAATCACTACCTTTAAACACTAGGTATCCTTGCAATAATCCCTTATGTGATTTTGACCACAAACAATCCTTCTATTAACTTCTACATTGCCCTTGGTCCACCAATCCCTAGAACACCAAGCGATCCTGTCACTTTAAACCACACCTGCCCTAGACCACCAGAAATGCAGAATTAACTCTTTTATTGCTTTCCCAAAGGAATGCTTTACTCCTTAACGACCGCCTGCCGTCTTTTGTTGTTGTTGGCTGGTGCAGGTCGTTCGTCTGCAGTGACGTCTTTTGGCGTTGCTGCTCCCCGGTGCTTTAACCCTTTAAATGCGCAGTTCATCACCGCCAAATGAGCAATCAAAGGGTTTTCCTGCTCTGTCGTGGTGATCGGGACACCCGGTGGACCCGACAGAGCCGGGAGGGAAATGGCTGCACAAGTCAGTTCCTGGGGAACATAGAGTGGCCTCAGGGCTGGTCTGTGTAACAAGCCAGTGATCAGGGCAGACCTGATGTGCTGTCCTTATCACACTGCCTGTGTCAGAACCTGACACAGGATTATAATTGTATTTAGCATATATGATTCATGCTAATACATTACAAAGTGTAAAAAAAAAAAAAGTAGCAGTTCTCCCTTCATGGGATTGTAAAAAAAGGAAAAACATAAAAAGTGTAAAAAAAAATAAAAAAATAAGTAATAAAATAAAAATAAAATAATTAATAAAAATAATTGTGCATACATTAGACACACAAAAAAAACCTACACATATTAGGTAACCACACAACTGTAATTGCCTTTAGAATTAATCTAACAAGTTATGAAGTGTGAAATGTGAATGGTGTAAAAAAAATTAAATAAAAAACAAAAAATTGGAAAAAATAATAATTCTGCAATAATTTATAAGTGAATTTAAACTATTCCCCCAGTATAACTTGTCTTGATAAAAACAGAGGCTCATACACTGCGTCATTGAAAAATTAAATAAGTTACAACTGTTGACACGCAAGGACGAAAACTACAAAAAAATTCTGGTCATTATACTACTTTTTCAGGCATTGCCGGCTTAAGGGGTTCAAAGTAATTCACCTCCATTACTATTTCAATGGCTTACTGTGCGATAGGTTTTATGGTTCTATACACCAAATATAGTCTCTTTTGAACGTTAAACGACGTCGCCCTCCATAATTTACTGCAGTATATCTCTATTTTGCCAGACACAAAAGTGTGGTATTCTAAATGTCCAGTATTTAAAGCCTATACCACTGTAAAATAGATCAGACATGGCCCAGAGAGACTAAATCTGCTCTGTCTCATCTGAAGCTGTTATTTGGCAACATTTGCAGGCTCACATAACACTTAACTCTTTTATACATGAATATATATTATGGAGGAGGCTTGGATTTGCCTAAGATTCATACTCAGTGCCCAAAAGTTCAGTTTTTGCAATATTGGGGTAAACCATTTTATAACACACTATCTCCAAATTTCCTACACGAAGAAATGTATTTTTAAATAGTGGTTGGTTGGTGAAAATTATTCTGAGTGGAGAAAAGTTCATTTTTGGCAGTTTTGGGGGTGAAATACCTTTCAAATATACTGTGTGTTATTGTCATTCAGATATATATCCAGGAAATAGGTTCTCTCTGTTTGCAAAAACATCTTACTCAACGCAAAAAGTGTATTTTTGTACAGTATTTTAACGTACCACATACGTCCAGAAATATACAGTGCGTTATTGTGATCCCCTATGTTACAACTCTCTCTTTTTATTACATTATTTGTTCACGTGCAGAGCTACATATTGTAGCTTTTGAAAATAGCTGAGAACTAGCAGCTGGTTAGCGAGCAAGGAGGGCATAGGAAGTGGAGATAGAGGTTCAAGACAAGCATATCCTTCTAGTGCCTCTGGACGCAACTCACAAGTGAGCACATCCATCAGTCGCAGGACACCATCAGGCTGGTCATCGCTTGATCAGACACCCAAATTCCTGTGCTGTCTCATTACTGAACAGCGCCGCCAATCTGTTCTAAAGTGGTTAACAACGATGCCACCAATGGTACTGCTGCCTAATATTGTCAAACCGGAACCTCCATATTCCCCGTTGGGATGTTCTTGCTGCCAACACATATATCACATGTACAAAGCTTGCAAGCAGAGGCGTAACTTGAAGCTCTTGGGCTCTGGTGCAAAAAGTGAAATAGGGCTCTGTAACAGATGTGTAGTCGGATCTCTGGACCACTGCACGCGATGTGTAAGACCAAGCCAGGAAGCGTGTCTAAGTAGGGTCCGAAGTTTTCTCCAGAGCCCACCGCAAAGCGGGGATTGGACTTGCTGTGGCGGATTGCTACAAGGTTGCTACCCCTGCCGTGATTGGTGTTCGGTAAGAAGGCTGTGGCCCGAGGTGTGCTCGGTACAGAATCGTGAAGCAGGCTCGTTAGTCGGGGACAGGCAGAAGGTCAGGACAGGCGACCCAAATGGTTCGTAGTCGGGGACAGAGAAGGTTCAGGACAAGCTGCAATCGATCCGTGGTCAAGGAACGGATGCAGAACGGTTCGGTACACAGTAGACAAGATACTTCGGAACGCTTCCTTTCTAGCACAGGGCACTATCAATTCGGCCAGGCAGTAAGGAAGGTGGCAGACTTAAGACTAGGGTCAGCGCCTGGTGAAACCCAATCCACCGCGCGCTGTCCCTTTAAATAGAGCTGCAGCGCGCGCTGCTGGAGGGAGAGGCGCGCCTGCCGGCCGGCAGCAGAGACACCACGCCCAATAGCACAGCAAACGAGCGCAGGATGTAGAGTGATGGGAACCCTGGCGAGCACGCCTCAGCCGAGGGTCGGGACGCCGGCGCTGCTCGTTAGCGGGGGCGCAGCTGTGTGTGCGGGGTGTGCGCATGTGACAGACACGCAGGGTTCGCCAGGGACACCCGTGACAGGCTCGCCAGTTACCATTGTGTTAGGTTCCAATCGCTGTCTTTCTCTATGTTTCAAAGGGGCACTTTTGGAGCCCCTTAGGATGAAGGGGCGCCCATAGCTGCTGCCTACGCTGCACCTCCTATAGCTATGCCCCTGATTGTAAGCTGTCCTCCTCTTTTTCAGTTAGCCATTGAAAAGGAGAATTAAGTATTTTAGCCTCCTCTCGCAATTTTATTTCTCGTCATCTTTTAGAGCAAATTTTGTTCAATTAAGTTAGTTCCACGTATACAGTTTACTGGTATGGATGGTAATTCCAGCTTTCTCCTTTCATCCTGTTATGAGTTATAGAAATTTAAACCAACATCTTTTCCCAATGATTTTAACCAGGGTTCGAGTTTGAATTGAACCTCGAACCAAACACCACTACTGTTCGAAGTTCGACTCGAACATTTTACTGTTCGCTCATCTCTAGTTGTAATGCAGAGTCTGTCACCATATGATTTCCAGGGAAGAAGGTTATGTGCGAACTGCAAAGTGGCCAACAAGGAAATGAAACAGAAATAGTGATATTAAAAAGAATAAAGCTACTTCCATTGGTGTAACTTGGTCAGCTATTCACAAAGTAACCAAACAATTGATCCTGAGTAACCCCTTTAAGTGCTTAGTCCTCCTAAAAAAAAATTATCTATTGCATAAGGGAAAACAATGTATAAAAATGGACACTGGGTAGTTTGCCGTTCTTTTCTGAGTTTATGGATGAAAGGAAATGTTAAGCATGGTTTTGGTAGAATTTTTAGTGTAAAACAGGCGGCGCCTGAAAGGAAAAAAAAAAAAAAAAACAAAAGATCAAAAAAAAAGAAAAAAAAAAAAAAAAAAGAAAAAAAAAAAACAGTAGCCGAAGCGCCGACCGCGGGAGATCCGGGTTTGGAATCCTCTGTGATCACCGCAGGCGGAGGTGGAAGCTGGAGCACCAACGCCTGGGAGTGGGAGTTAGGGGCCCTGGTCTTCGCCAGAGCGCCGGCAAAGCGGGATGGACTTGGCTGCGGGACCCCCAGGTCACTACCCCTGTCGGGGCTACCAGCGGTGACAGCCCGGGGTGCAAGAACAGGATCAGAGCGGCGGAAGTACAGGAACGCACGGAACATGTACAGCAGGATACCAGGAGGGTTAAACACTACACATAGCACCACAGGATCGGCAGGAACTGGACGAGTAACACATCAGGTACAGACAGGTAACCGGCAGAACAGGAGAGCACATACAGGGAACAGCGACACACCGGGACAGGATACAGGCAGACACAGACACGACGGACGGACGGCCAGGACTCAGATGACCAAGACACTGGACTGCAATCTCAGGGTAAGGCTCCAACAGCAGACCCTGAGATGTGGCAGGAGCTTCAAGATGGGACGCAGCTGGACACAGCAACAGACTGCAATGAATGACACAGGCAGAGGCAGGAAACTTCCTCTTATAGACTAGGGGTGCAGAGGTAAAGAGGAAGTAGACAGAGACAACTAACCTATAAAAGGACAGGAAGGCTGCAGCGCGCGCCCCGCCTACTCCTCCGCCCGCCCTAAGAGGAACAGAGCAGACACACAGGACCCAGGAAGCAACAGAACAGGACAGGAAGGTAAGCACAGGAAGGCACGACAGCTGACGCCCAAGGCGAGGAACCGCGGCGTGAACCGTGACAGTACGCCGCACCCTCATAGCCCCCTCCTCCCCTTCCAAATCACAAACATGGCGTTTCACACAGGTCAGGGGCCCGCAACTTCTTCGGGGGCACCCCAAAACCAAAGGTACGGGTGATATTAGCCAGTTTAGGGAAAAACCTGATAAGAATTGCACGGGAGGAAAGGAGGAGGGGGAACCAGCCCAAAACGGGAGGGGCGGGGGGGAAACCCAGGGCGAGACCGTAAGCAACGGGGACTCAAAAATTAAAAAATATAGACAAAAAGTCTCAGGTCGGACGACGTAAGCCACGGGGGACTAGAAGGCTAAGGGCGAGAACCGTAAGCCACGGGACACAGAAGGCTCAGGGCGAGACTTGTAAGCTCACGGGGACTCAGAAGGCTCAGGGCGAGACGAAAGCACGGGGAGCAGGAAGGACGCTCTGGGCGAGGACGTAAGCCACGGGACTCAGAAGGACGCTATGGGCGAGACCGTAAGGCCAAGGGGGGACTCAGAGGACGCTCGGGAGGACCGATATGCCAAGGGGACTCAGGAAGGACGCTCTGGGCTGAGACCTTAAAGCCGGAGGACTCACAAGGACGCTCTGGGCGAGACCGTAAGCCATCGGGGACCTCACTAAGAGGACGCTCTGGGCTGAGAACGTAAGACCACGGGGGGACTCACAAGGGTCGCTCAGGGTGAGATCGTAAGCCACGGGGACTCAGAAGGCGCTACTGAGCGAGACCGTATGCCCTACGGGGATCAGAAGGAGCGCTCTTGGCGAGACCGTAAGCTCATGGGGACCTCTAGAAAGGACGCATACTGGGCGTGACCGTAAGCCCACGGGGAAACGCAGAAGGAACGCTTCTGGGCGCGAGACCGTAAGCCACGGGACTCACAGAAGGACGCTCTTGGGCGAGACCGTAAGCCACCCGGGGCCTCGAAGGACGCTCTGGGCGAGACGTAAGCCAGGGGATCTCAAAGGAGGCTCTGGGCAGCAGACCGATAAGCACGGGGAATCAGAAGGGACGCTCTGGGAGAGACGTACGCCCACGGGGATCTCAGAAGAAAAAAAAAAAAAAAAGAAAAAAAAAAATAAAGAGAACCTAAAAAAAAAAAAAAAAAAAGAAAAAAACAAAAAAAAAAAAATACGACGCTCTGGGCGTAGGACCGGTAAGCACGGGACTCAAGAAGGGACGCTCGTGGGCGAGAACCGTCAAGCAACGGGCGACTCAGGAAGGACGCTTCTGGGCGAAGACCGTAAGCCACGGGGACTCAGTGAGGACGATTTCCTCTGGCGAGACCGAAGCCACGGGGACTCAGAGGAAGCGCTCTTGGCGAGACCCGAAGCCACGGGGACTCAGAAGGAGCTCTTGGGCGAGACCGAAGCCTCGGGGACTCAGAAGGAAGCTCTGGGCAGAGACCGTAAGCCACGGGGACTCAGATGGATCGACTCTGGGCGAGGACGAAGACACGGGGAGATTCAGAAGGACGCTCTGGGCGAGACGTAGCACGAGGACTCAGAGGGACAGTCTGGGATGGACCCATGAGCTAGGCCAAACGTGAAGCTCTGGGCTGGACCATGAGCTAGGCCAAACGGAAGCTCTGGCGCTTGGGACCATGAGCGATAGGCCAAAAGGAAGCTCGGGCTGGACCATGAGCTAGGCCAAACGGAAGCTATGGGCTGGAACCATGAGTCGTAGGCAAACGGAAGCTCTGGGCTGGACCATGAGCTAGGCCAAACGGAAGCTCTCGGGCTGGACCATGAGCTTAGGCCAAAGGAAGCTATGGGCTGGACCATGCAGCTAGGCAAACGGAAGCACTGGGCTGGACCATGAGCTAGCACAAACGGAAGCTCTGTTTGGCTGGACCTGAGCTAGGCCAAACGGAAGCGTCTGGGCTGGACCATGGCTGCTATGCCAAAGGGAAGCTCTGGGCTGGACCATGAGCTAGGCCAAACGGGAAAGCTCTGGGCTGGGACACATTGAGCTTGGCATACGGGTTGCAGGACGCTTCTAGACGGAGGGCAGGGTCACCCGGCGGGATCCATGGTCAGTTCATAGCTGTAACGGGGCGGCCGCCGACAGACGTACGGCAACCCACCCCGCCACCCTCGCACTCGAAGCGGCCGAACCACAGACATCCGGGTGTGGATCCTCTTGTGATCACCGCAGGCGTGGTGGAAGCTGGAGGACCACGCCAGGGAGTGGAGTCTAAAGGGGCCCATGGTCTTCGCCAGGCCTGCCGCAAAGCGGATGGACTTGGCTGGGGAACCCCCAGGTCAACTACCCCTGACGTGGTAACCTGCGTGACAGCGGGGGTGCAAGACAGGTATCCAGGCGGGGGAGTACAGGTAACACAGGAACATGTACAGCAGGATACAGGAAGGTTAAACGTAACACATAGCACCACAGGATACGCAGGAAAACTGGACGAGTAACCCCATCGGGTACAGACCGGGGAACACGGCAGGAACAGGGGGACATACGGGAAACGGGAACACGACAAATCAAGCACTAAAACAGGAGGACCAGGAGTGAGCCCAAGACGGCCCAGATTTGGGGAAAGGCTAACACCCAATTTTCAGGAGTTAAAGGTGGCCACAAAAAACCAAAACAAAAGGGCGGGAAAACTTCCTTTTTATAGGCGGGGCAGAGGTAAAAGGAAGTAGACAGAGAAAACAACCTATAAAAGACGGGGAACCGCAGCGGCGCGCCCCCAAAAAGGGGAACGGGAGCACCCCAGGGCCCCAGGAAGAAAACGAAACAGGACAGGCAGGTAAGCACGGGAAGCACACACGCTGACGGCCCAAGGCGGGCCCGCGGCTGAACCGTGACATTTAGAAACCCAAAGACGTGGGGTTTATCTCTGCTCGGAATAGATACAGACATGCCATGGATATGTATTCCCCAAGTTATAGAATAACGTTTAGATTTCAGGTATTTGTTTGTTCTGTGCATTGACGGACCTTCTTGTTGTGCTGCCGCATTAAACATTGAGGTGTGATGTACGATTAAGGTGTTTTGCTTTGGGGACAATAAATTAAATTTTTATTGCAAATTTGTAAAATTAACTAATTTTATTAAATAAAATTACAATAAAGCAGAATCTCATAAACCAATTCTGTTCCTGGGTCAATTGACTATGTTTTATATATTATTTCCAAAAATATTTTCCTAAAAATATATATAATCTCTATTGACTAGGCAACAAACTATTCTCTTGCAATACCCAAATCATTACATGACTAAAATATTGACTACTAAAATGAAAAAATAAAAAGCTATGTATAGTTAAAACATGTAAGTTTATCTATTTTCTACATAAATGCAGTCTAAATAATACAAATGGCTGTTCTTGTAGAGTCTGCAAACTAACTGTAAAAAGGGTAATTGGTTTTTAGTCCATTATTGGTTTTCTTGTTTTTTTCTATCAGGTCATTATAAAACCCATTTAATTTTGGGGAAAAAAATTTTAAAACATGTTCTTTGGTATCCCCCATGGGGTTTACATATAAAGATAATTGCAATCTATAATAGGCCATACCTCCCTTTTAGGTTTTTTCTATTCCCATTAAAAATTGTTTTCTCCTGACACATTGTGTTTTTAAAAATTTTAGTAAAACATTTTGGTCCATATAATCCTTGTTTATTTGTGAAAAATATCAAAATATCATGACAATTTGCTGTTTTCAAAGTTCAAAAATGTCTGCGTGTAAGACAGATAATTATTCCACTCAAAATGTTTTAAATTAAAACTAGCATTGTCTACTGTAGGGTTTGGGACATTTTTTAATTTTTTTTTTTCACCACATTAGGGGCTTAGAAATTTTTGTAGTAATTTTTTTCACATTTTCAAAAAAATTTTTGCTAAATAATTTTTTTAGGGACCATCCAGTTCTGCGTGGCTTTTAAAAGGGGCGTATGTTTGAAAAACCCCCCTAAATGTCCTGTTAGAAACTAGACCCCTTAAAGTATTAAAAAAGCATTTTTAAGTTTTTTTTACCCCTTTAGATATTTCACAAAATTAAAGAAAAATAAGGTAAAATTTCACTTTTTTTTTGCAGATTTCAATTTTTTAGTATTATTCACTGGGAAAAACCGGCAGATGTGACCAGGGAAAAAACAACTCAACATCAATTTTTTAGATTCTGCTGTTTTCCAAAATTCCCACATGTGGCCCTAGTGCTCTATTTGGCTCAAACCACAAGCCCCGAATAGGAGAACACCCCTGACTCTGGGTCCATTTTCATTAGAATTTTTTTTAGGCGCCATTTCAGGTTTGCGGATGCCCTATCGGGCTAAAACTTGATAACCTCCCCTAAAAAGACCACATACTGGAAATTACACCCCTTGCCCAAAAAAACAGTATACACCACAGAAGGGATTGCCCGAACTTGACAGAAATTGCAAACACAAATTTGGGATGCTTTTTTCCAGGATTCCAGTAAAAATTAAACATTTTTTCCCAAAATTTTGCGTCTGGGAAAAAATATTTTTTTTCATTTTCACAGCCTAACGCTATAAAAATTTACAAGGGAGGGATACAAGTGAGGGAACGTTATTTGGCTTTTGGAAGGCAGATTTTGGTGGGGCCATGTCGCATTTGCAAAACCCCCGAAGTACCAAAACAAGTGAAATCTTCAGGAAGTTAACCCATTTTGGATTCAATACCCCTCATGGATCTCATCTAGGGGTGTACTGTGCATTTTGGGTGCACAGGTGTTCCATAGTTTTCTTTAGCATTGGGCCATGAAGCTGGGGGGAAATAACACAGTTCTGCCATTGTTTTTTGGGCTTCATTTGTACAGCGTTTGCCGTACGGGATAACTAACAGGATTAGAGATGGGCGAATTTCTCAAAAATTCGATTCGGTCACTTCGCCGAATTTTCCGGCAAAATTCGTTTCAGTCCGAATTACTTCGGCACAAATCGCGTTAAAAAACAGCTATTTCCAGGCTGCACAGAGCCTGCAGGGTGCTGTAGAACGTTGTGCCATGCTTCAATATGCAGAGGGAGTTTGGGTTTTTGGTCTTCATACAATGTTGTGTTTTAGTATGACACGCACATGACTGCCGTCGCTCTTAAAAATCGCTTCACTAATAAAATTCCCTGGGCACTTATGAGGGCAAAACTGATCAAAAAACTCAAGCGGGAATTGGTGCCTGATAAAGTCATGCCAACGAAAGCTGGAAAAAAACAACTGAGAGCTCAGGTGCAACATTAGTGACAAGTGTGGAGGTGACGGCGGCAGCCCAAGCGCATGAGGTCAGTCAGTGGCACAATGACATTCTGGAGGTGGCAAAAACAAGAATAGGCCACAAGAGTAGCACAATGACATAGTGGGGGAGGTCACGGCAGCAGCAGTATGAGGTTCAGACAGTGGCACAATGACATTTTTGGAGGTGGCAAAACAGTAGCAGATACAGAGTGGCACAATGACACAGTGTGGAGGGCACGTTACAGCGCATGAGGTCAGGCAGTGGCCCCAATCCTCATTCTGGAGGTCGCAAAAACTGGAGTAGGCCACAGAGTGCACAATGACAGAGAGTGGAGGGCACGGCAGCAGCAGCAAAGAGGTCAGACCAAATGGCCCCAATGACACAGGGGGGAGGGGACGCCCGCAGCCACAGCAGCAGCATGAGTTCAGACAATGGGACAATGACATTCTGGAGGGGCAAAACAGGGGGAGGCCACAGAGTGGCACAATGACTGAGAGGGAGGTCCCTGGCGGCAGCACATGAGGTCAGGCAGTGGCACAATGACATTCTGGGGGTGGAAAAACAGTGCAGGTACAGAGTGGCACAATGACACAGTGTGGAGTCACGGTAGCAGCAGCAAGAGGTCAGGCAGTGGGACAATCTCATACTGGAGGTGGCAAAAACTGGGGTAGGCCACAGAGTGGCACAATGGGCAGAGAGTGGAGGGCACGGCAGCAGCAAACATAGGTCAGACAGTGGGACAATGACATAGTGTGGAGGTCACGGGCAGCAGCCACAGCAGCACATGAGGTCCCGACAGTGGCACAATGACATTCTGGAGGTTGGCAAAACAGGAGGAGGCCACAGAGTGGGACAATGACTGAGAGCGGAGTTTACGGCGGCAGCAGCATGAGGTCAGCAGTTGGCACAATGACATTTTTTGGAGGTGGCAAAACAGTAGCAGGGCCCCAGAGTGGCACAATAACACAGTGTGGAGGTCACGGTAGCAGCAGCATGAGGTCAGGCAGTGGCACAATCACATTCTGGAGGTGGCAAAAACTGAGTAGCCCCCAGAAGTGGGACAATGACAGAGAGTGGAGGCACGGCAGCAGCAGCATGAGGTCAGACAGTGCACAATGACACAGTATGGAGGGTCACGGCAGCATCACAGCAGCAGCATGAGGTCAGACAGTGGCACAATGACATTCTGGAGGTGGCAAAAAAAGGTGCACAAGTGACTCAGATGGGCTCCCTGCCTCCATCTCCACTGTATACTGCCACGGTGCTTGCGGGTCATCTGCCTCGACTTCCTCATCTCCATCTACCTCCTCCAGCTACTCCTGCTCCTTCCCCCTTTGTCACCTGGGAAAGAAAATCCACTCATTTCACCAGACAATGCTTCTGCTCCAATGTCCTCCCCCCTCCATTTCAGTCCCAGCGGACTCATTTTGGCCCACGAGAATTAATCGCCACATCTCCAGTCCCTCCCCAGACAGATTTTTCAGCATCTGTTCCAGGACATGAAGCAGTGGAATGACGTTATTCATCCCGTAGTCCTGGCGACTGACAAATAACTTGGCCTGCTCGAATGGCCTCAACAAACGGCAGGTGTCACGCATGAGCTGCCACTGGCTGACATCAAAGTTCACAGGGGAGTAATCCTGTCCGCCTGGATCATCAAAAAATCGTAATGGCCTTTCTCTGTTCATACAGTCGGTCCAACATGTCAGCTGGAATTCCAACGGTGGAAACATCGCATATCAGAGTTTTGTTGGGCAGGCCGTTCTGCCGCTGCAACTCGAGGGGGGTGTTCCTGGGTTTGTACAAATGGATAAAGTGAAATGCACTTTTTTCCTGGCCATTTTCAAAATTTTTTTCTGAAGATCTGGGGAAAACTTCGGGGAACCCTTTTTCACAACCAAAATTGAACACTTGCGCCATGCAGGGGGGTTTGGGCCCACCCCTCCCAGTGCACCCGCGGACCCCATGTTCCTCCCTTTTGGTCCGCATCAGGGTTCCGATTTGCGGGTTGGGCGCGGAAAAGCCACACTTTTTTTCTTTGCGGGAAAGCGCGGACCCAGTTCCCCCCTGTGTACTTCGTTCCCCGAGGGCCCCCCCCCAGGTGAAAGAACTGCGTGACAGGTGCCCTAAACATGGGGTTTGGGAGGGAGCATTTACTTGTGGAAGGGGAGGGGTTGGTGGGGTGGAGGAGGAGGGGGCGGACATTGGCGCAGGGCCACTTTTTTTAAAAACTTTTGGAGGGGGGAAAAGCGGCGCCCCTCCTGTCCAAGTTTTTGGGTGTTGGGCGGGAAATAAACATTCACCCGGGGGCCGTACAGGAAGTATTTCCCCCGGGCCCAATATTTTTACAGCTCCGAGGTCCGTGGCCGTGCCCCTTTGGGAAAACACACGTTAAGTAAGGCGGGGCCGACTTTCTTTTTCTACATATTTAGAAGTGCTGGTACTCCCTTTTTTGGAAAAAAAAAATTACGGTTTTGGGAACTCTCCATCTGGGGTCGGCACAACCCAAATTATTTTCTCTGAACGGGGGCGGGTCCACCTTTGGGGGAAAGGGAGGGACCAAAGTCCCAAAAATTTTGGCCCGGAGCAGGGTTCAGCTGCTGCACCTTGGGAGGGGTTGGCCCGCATACTTTTGTCTCTTTGCAATCGCCTCGCTGAACGCTGCGGCGCCATAAAGTACAAAGGAAACCCAGGAGCTTTGGGAAAGGGGAAAAGATGATGTCAAAGAGAAACAGCTCCCCTTCTACAGAGGTGGGGGATTTTTGACTGGTGCAATTGCTTTGCCCCCATGGCCGTTTTGCTTTTGGGGGCCCGGGATGGCCCCCACATTTTGAGCCCTTTTTCTCCCATGCCACCGGAGGGTGGCGTTTGATGTTTTGACGCGGGGCCCGTGGTCCTACATTAGCCCCGGGCCCCGGTTCACTTTCTGTCCACAATTCTACATTTTACCCATATTCGGCTCCCCCGGGTGTTTTTAGCAAAAAAAACTGCCACACCGGGCCGGGTTTATGGATTTTACCGTCAAGCTCCCCCTGATTGACACTACCCCCCGCTCCCCTCGCGGGCCCCCCTGTCCCGCTACTTTTTTGGGGACCGGGCAAAAGCGGTTTTTCTAACCGGGGGCCGCTTGGCTCCCGACCCCCGCACTGCGGGCTACCCTTTGCTGCTACCCAAAAACCCCCTTTGCGGGCCCTTGCCCCCGGGCTGATCCCCTCTTCCCCTGACGAAAAATAACCCCCTTTGTTTTCCCCCGGCTCCCAAGTGCGGCGGCTACATAAACATCTATTTGTTTTTTTCTTCGTCACTGTGCCCATCCCCCGGGTCTCGGAAAGCCAAGGCTGCCCCCTTTCACAAAAAAGACCCCCCTTTCCCACCCTCAACATCTTTATTTTGCCGGGCCTACGGCAAAAGCGGGGTTTTTTTGGGCCCCCCTTTCCCTTCGTTCCCCGTAGCTGCTGATTGCCCTCCTCAAATTGTTCTCCTCGCTATATAGGTGGCCCCTTGAGCCCAACCACATAGTAGATCCTGGCTGGGGAAAAAGGAGGGGACAGAGGGGGTTTGGGGACAGGGGGAGGGCCGCTGAGCCGTCCCGGGCCCTGCCAACAAAGGGGGTTTTTTTGACATTCCCACCGACTCTTGGCGGGGTTGTCAATGTGTTGGGGGGAATTTAAATGCCCTAGTAAACCAACCCAAAAACCCCTTTGGGGTTTGTTGAACAACACAAGGCCGGGTTTAGATGACCCCCGGGCCCAGTTGGGGCCTCACCGAGTGACCCCTCTGGGCCCTTTCCCCTTGCTGTGCCGGGACCGGGGGGCCCCTGTTCCAGGAATGTTTGGCCATTCCCCCTCGCGGGTTTTGCGGGGCCCTGCCCCCTTCCCTTTTTGACATATGTTTTTTCTCAAATGTACAAACTTTTTGATGAAGAAATTTTGTTATATGAAAATTTTACCCCCTGTTTTGGGGACCCCAAAAAGGAACCCTAAAAAAAATTTCGGGGGTAACCTTGGATATAAAACCCCCGGAAACTTTTTTGGGTACACCATGTAGAAACCCGGGGGGGACCCCCTTTTTTCCCTTTCAAAACGCCTAAATTTTCTTCGTGGCATGGGTTTCCAGGGGGTTTTTTGAAAACGTTTCTCAATTTGGTAAAGGGGGCCCAAAAGAGTCCCAAAAAAAATTTTCCCCCCACCCAAATGACCCCAACCACCCCCAAACCCCTGAACCGTTGATAAAAGGCAGGGGGATCCATGTTTTCATGTTTTTTTGAGGGGCCCAAATTTGATTCTACCATCCGAATGTCGCAGAAAGAAATCGAGACTCTTTCGCCCAGGAAAACGTTTTCCAATCTTCTACGGCCAATTTTCGATGAGCTTGGGAAAATTTGGGAAGCTCAGTTTCCTGTTCTTAGCTGAAAGGGTGGCACCCGGTGTTTTTCTTTGTTTCCCTTTAAACCCTTTCTGCCCAAGTTGGGCCGTACTGTGCGTTTTAGAGAGGGCCCTTCTGCCTACCTTGGTTTTTTTAACGGGTGGCTATTTGGGTCACTGTTGCCTTTCTATCAGCTCGAACCCCGTCTGCCCATTCTCCTTTGACCTCTGGCATCAACAAGGCATTTCCCCCCACCGGACTGCCGGTTTACGGAAAGTTTTTTTTTTTTTTCGGACCCTTCTCGTTAAAAACCCAAAAGATGGTTGTGCGTGGAAAAACCCAGGGGATCAGCAGTTTGAAAAAATCAGTCAGGGCCCCTTTTGGAACCCAAAAACCATGCCCCGTTCAAAGGCACTCAAAACACCTTTCTTCCCCCCTTCGAGCTCGGTTTGAACTCAGGAGATTTCTTGACCAGCCCAATCCCAAATGACTGATTGCCGCCCGTGATTGGCTGATTAGAAATTTTAAGGGGTTAACGAGCAGGTTTGGGCAGGTGTACCCAAAAAAGTGGGTGGTGAGTGTAAATGCCCCCCCACAAAGGGCAGGAAAAAATTTACCCTTTTATTTGCCCTTTAAAAAAATTGTGTAATTTACTGAAAGTAAAGGCTTAAATTTAAACCTTTGGGGGTTGAAAATTTGCAAAAGAATTTCTTCTGTGGCGGGGGGAAAAAAAAAACTTTTTTTTACTGAGTGCAACTCAGGAAAAAATTTCTTAGTTAACCCTTAGATTAAAAATTTCGCCAAAGAAAATTGGGGCCACCACAAACTACTAGGGTTTGTACGTGAAAACAATGGCGTGTTTTTTTTTCTACAAAAAGAGTTTAAAAATTTTAAAATTAAAATTTTCTTTTTTTAAAATTTTGGGCCTACAGGAAAAAAGTATAAATTTTGGCGGTTATAATTACTGTTTCTTGGAGTCACCACAGTGAAAAAAAAAACGCTTAAATTTTTCCCCTTTTAGTAAATTGACCAAAAAAATTGGGGCCACCACAAACTACTAGCTTTGGGGCGGTTTCAAAAGCGTGTTTTTTTAAAGTTTCACAACAAGAGATAAAATTTTTAATTAACCTTTGCTTTGAAATTTTGGCTACAGGAAAAAAGTATAAAAATTTGGCGGTGGAAAATTTACTTTTTCTTGGGGTCACCCAGCTGAAAAAAATGCTTAAATTTAAACCCCCGGATGTAAATTGTGGGCCCAAAAAAATTTAGCCACCAAAAAATACAATTTGGGAGCGTGTTACAATGCCGTGTTTTTTTAGCTACAAAACAAGAGATAAAAATTTTTATTTAAACCTTTCTTGTGAATTAGGCTACAAAGGGAAAAAAGTATAAAATTTTTGGGGGGTGAAAAAGACGGTTTTTGGAGTCCCCCACAGCTGAAAAACAACGCTTAATTAACCCCTTGATGTAAATTGCGCCAAAGAATTGAGCAGCCAAAAATGGAGTGGTATTTGTATTTGTATTGTAAAAACGCTGTTTCTTTAAATGAATACAACAGGAACTGGCTTAGATCCCCCTTGGATTTCAATGTGCTGTGAGCATAGGATTTAAATTTTATATGCAGCTGAAAGTGGACGCACACTGGATTTCAGATCCAAATTACCCAAAAAAATCAGAAATAGAATGTCAAGAGAAGCAGTTTTTCTGGGGACAAGCTGAGCCCACCCCACAAAAATCGCTGTTTTAAAAATCAGTTCTTCAGTAAGAGCTATCAGCTGCACCCAGCACCTTCCCTGATCAGTACAGTGAGAGGAGTGTGAGCTCCCAGCGTCGCTCCCGGACTTATATAGTGCGGTGACGTCACAGAAATCCCCCGCCGTCTCTGATTGGCTTCATCTCTCCCAAAAATGTCATGCAGGCTTTTGCCTTCTTCCTCCCAGAGTTCTTTGCCCCATGTAATCCCATTTTGCTCCAGCCATTTTATCAATGAAAAGCACACTTCTTTCACCCGAAGTACCCCCAAAGTTCGACTTCGTTCAGAACCAAAGTTTCCTGAAATTCTAAAAAAATTCCACTTCGTTAAAATTCAATTTCCCCATCTCTAAACAGGATATCTTTACTATGTGGTTCAGTACAATTGCAATGATATAAGTTTTATATAGTTTTTTTATGTTTTATTACTTTTACACAGTAGAAATTAGTTTATAAAAAATTGCATTTGTATGTTGTCATAGTCTGACAGCCATAATTTTTTTATTTTTCTGAACGATGAGCTGATTTTGGGCTTGTTTTTTGCAGGATGAGTTGATATTTTTATTGGTACCATTATGAAGTGCATATGATGCCTTGATCACTTTTATTAAGGTTGTGAGGCATTTTGAACAAAATACAGCAATTCTGGTACTGTTTTTTATTTTCATTTCTTAAAGCGGTCACTGTGCAGTATAAATGACATCCTAGCTTTTCTCAGCTGGTCGATACAATTACAGCGATACCCAATTTGCATATTTATTTAATGTTTTAACGCTTTTACACACTAAAAACACTTTTATTAAAAAAAGAAAACACATTGTTGTATCGTCATAGTCTGAGAGCCATAACTTTTTTATTTTTCCGTTTGCGGAGCTGTGTATGGGCTTGTTTTTAGTGGGATGAGTTGACATTTTTACAGGTATATTTTTTTGGGGGACAAGGCTTTATGATCGCTTTTTAATCCATATGTGGAAGGCAGGGTGAAGAAAATACTGCAAACATAGTATTGTTTTTTATTTTTATTTGTATTTATTTATAATGCGCTCGCAATGCACTATACGTGGCAGGTTAGTTTTACACTGTGGGTTGAGACGATTACGGCGATACCCAGTTTATATAGTTTTTTATGTGGAAGTACTTTTTTTTTAAGTGTTTTTATTGTGTAAAACAGTATTTATGTATCACTATCTTCTGATAGCCATAACTTTTTTATTTTTCCGTATACAGAGCTGTGTAAGGACTTTTTTTGCGGGATGAACTGACGTTTTAATTGGCACCACTTTGGTTTCCATATGAGTTTTTGATGACTTTGTATTCTATTTTATATACTGCAGGATGAACAAAAATCACAATTCTGTGACTCTTTTTTGCTTTTCTTTACGTCTTTCACCATATGGGTTAATTAACATAACAAATTTATAGGGTGGGTCATTATGCACGCGGCGATACCAAATATGGGTACTTATTTATTTTTGATCTTTTTTCGGGCGATTGGCGTTTGTAAAGGGGAAAAGGGCGGAGTTCGTTGGTTTTATTTTATTGTTTTTGTTTTTTTCTTTTTTAAACATTTTTTTTTTACTTTTTCCCACATTTTCCACTTTTCCCCAAAGGGGAATTGTATATCCTATAAACGATAATTGCTCATACAAGAGGAAACCTGCACACAGCATTACTGCTGTGTACTGGTCTCCATGGTGACTGTCATTCACCATGCCCACAATGTAGCAGAAAAACATAGAAACGCCAGCTCACCATATCCAGATATTTGGGCTGCACGGCTGTGGTCTGGAAAGCACCAAGAGATAGCACCAAAAATAGAAGAGATTGCCAGCAGCTCCAATAATAAAATCCAATTGCCTTTATTGTAGATCCATTAAAAAAACGAGAACATCAAGGCCACCGCTATTCCGGCCTTGATGTTCTCGTTTTTTTAATGGATCTACAATAAAGCCAATTTGGATTTTATTATTGAGCTGCTGGCAATCTCTTCTATTTTTAGTACCATGCCCACAATGCATTGTGGGTCTGGTGACATCACCAGATGACCTGGATGCTTTCAGAAACCATCCAGGCGGTCATGTAAAGAGAACAGCGAGAACGTATCCGCCGCTCGCTGCGCAGATCAAAGGCAGGAGGGGCTCACTCCTCCAGCCTGCAGCTTCGATGTCGCGACCATGATAGGTTGCGACATCGAAGGGTTAATCACCCGCGGCCAGAGCTCATTCCAGTCGCATGGGATGTGGCATGATGCCAACGGTAATATACCACTGCTTCTATGCCGTAATCTTGCGAGCTCCGCTTGTGAGCTTGCAAGGTCACCATGACGTACCCATATGTCAATTTGCGGGAATCCCTACCCGACCTTGACATATGAATACGTCAAATATCGTTAAGCGGTTAACAAGACAGGCTCCCTCAGAAAAGGCCTCACAATGATCGACCAAAGAAGTTGAGTGCACATGTCCAACGTCATATCCAGAGATTGTCTTTGCAAAATAGATGTATGAGTGCTGCCATCATTGCTGCAAAGGTTAAAGGGGTGGGGTTTCAGCCTGTCAGTGCTTAGACCATATGGTGCACATTGCATCAAATTGGTCTGCATGGGTGTTGTCCCAGCAGGACGCTTCTTCAAAAGATGATGCACAACAAAGCCTGCAAACAGTTTGCTGAAGACAAGCATAAAAAGGATATGGCTTACTGGAGCCATGTTATGTGCCCCAAGATAAACTCATTTGGTTCAGATGGTGTCAAGTGTGGGTGGTGGAAACCAGGAAAGAAGTTCAAAGACAAGTGTGTCTTGCCTACAGTCAAGGATGGTGGTGGGAGTTTCATGGTTTGGGGCTGCATAGGGGCTGCTGGCTGTGGAAAACCACAGTTCCTTAGGGATCCATGAATGTCAACATGTTCTGTGACATACTGAAGCAAAGCATGATCCCCTCCCTTCGGAAACTGGGCCACAGGACAATACTCCAACATGATGACGACCCCAAACACACCTCCAAGACCACCACTGCCTTGCTAAACAAAATAAGGATAAGGGCGCTGGACTGCCAAAGCATTTCTCTAGACCTAAACCCTATTGAGCAGCTGTGGGGCCTCCTCAAATGGAAGGTGGAGAAGAGCAAGGTTTATAACATCCACCAGCTCCGTGATGTTGTCATGGAGGAGAGGAAGAAGATCCAGTGGCTACAAACTGTGAATCTCTACTGAACTTCATGCCCAAGAGAGTTAATGCAGTGCTTGAAAAAGTTGTCACTTTAGGCACAATTTCCCATTTTCGCTATTGTTAGCAGTGGATTAGACATTAATGTCTGTGGGTTGAGTTATTTTACTAGATTTACAAGCTTGTCATACAAGCTGAACACTGACTACTTTCTATTGCATAAAAGTGTAAGTTCTTCAGTGTTGTCCTGTGAAAAGATATAATATGATATTTACAAAAAATATGACAGGTGTATTCACTTTTGTGAGATACTGTTCCTGCCTCAGGCTCTTCTATTAACCATTACAAATGTCTTTATTTCCGCTTTGTGATTGGATGGGTTTTTAGAAATAACATGTATATAAGGGATTTCTGACATGAAAGTTAGCATTCAGCTGAACAAGAAGCAAATCCTTCCAATATTGTCAACAACATGGGCGAGAAGATTTATCTCCTCCTCCTACTTTTTATTTTGGGACCTGTAGCAAGTCTACCTCTGTCGCCATCATTACAGGTAAGATAGTAGACTTATCTCCACAGTAGAATACTATGTTCTTCTATACTCTGCAAATCTCCTTTCTTTTACTTTTGTTTTTGTGCATATAGCCTTACACAATGTTTTATATACTGTAAAGGAGAGAATTTTTCATCTTCTTATTTGACTTCATTGCATCTCCATAACCGTTCAGCTTCACTTCTCAAATTTTATCTGTCAAAATGCTTTTCGGCAAGGCAACATCATGTTTATAATTATTTCCTATAGACACTGTTGGTAATATTTTCTTATCTAATTTGTATCCTATTTTTATAAAGATTTTTATGTAAAATAAACAATTCTTGATTTGACTTGTAGTAAATAGTAATGAGGAGATATTGTTATAGCAGTTAAAATCAAAATACCTAACACACTTTTTCTAAATGATTTTTTGTGAAAAAAAAAACATTTCCATTTTATATATTGTAAATTGTTAGTAACAATCAAAAACTCTCTTCTACAGCTTTCAATATCTGGCAATGAACACGGTAAGGCCACTGTTATTTGGGCTTTCCATTAGTGTTTTCTTATTCTAATTCTTTTAAAATTTCTTAGCAAAGGACTTGTCAGAGGACCTACAGTGAAGGAATTAATTATTTAATCTCTTGCTGATTGTGCAAGTTTTCCCACTGACAAAGCCATGAACAGTCTATAATTTTAAGGGTAGTTTAATTTTAACATTGAGAACTAGAAAATCCAAAATAAAATCCAGAAAATAATATTGTATAAATTATATAAATTAATTTACATTTTGCAGTGAGAAATAAGTATTTGATCCCTTGGTAAACAAGATTTAAATATTTGGGTGGAAAAATCCTTTTTGGGCCCTAGAACAGCGTCAGGCGTTTTTGTAGTTGGTGATGAGGTTTAAGCACGTCAGGGGGAATTTTGGTCCACTCCTTTTTGCAGATCATCTCTAAATAATTAAGATTTTGAGGTTGTTGCTCGGCAACTCGGAGCTTCAACTCCCTCCACAAGTTTTCGATGGGATTAAGGTCTGGAGACTGGCTAGGCCACTCAATGACCTTAATGTGCTTCTTTTTGAGCCACTCCTTTGCTAACTTGGTTGTATTTTTGGGTTATTGTCTTGCTGGAAGACCCAGCCATGACCCATTTTTAATGTCCTTTCGGGGAGAAGGAGGTTGTCACTCAGATTTTTACATTACATGGCTCCATCCATTCTCCCACTGATGCAGTGAAGTAGTCCTGTGCCCTTAGTCACAAATTTGTTTAACAATACTATTATAAATGGTAGAAATAAAACTGATAGTAGTGCCAAATGTCTTTACTTTAGAAAGTGAATCATTGAACATAAATATCAGATTATTATATACATGCTTTTACTTTTAGATATTGAGGCTGCAGAAGAACCTCAAGACATCTTTGACAGGATATTGGAAGCCAACAAAGGTGACAACTTATTCAAAATGTTTACTAGTAAATAAAATCAATATAGTGACTGGATATCTCCATCAATAAGGGATTTAGATACATGACTCCAGGAAAGAAATGATACTGAAAGAGGGAGAAAAAAAGAGAGAGAGAATGAGAGAGAAAGTGAGAGAGAGAGAGAGCAAAAGAGAGAAAGTAAGAAAGAAAGAAAGAAAGACACAGAGAGGGTCCTGCATTCAAGGGCTTATATTCTACAGTTTCTGAATAAACATTGTTTATAAACTTTTCCTTTTCATCTGTAAAATATCTTAGTCTGCAGCAATATTGCATATAGATGCATTCATTAAACTAATATAACTGTTTTATTTTAACGTTGGAGCCTATGGGAAAGATGTTCTACTGTGTGCCTATACAATGGCATTCATAGGAGGGTTATGTATCAAGAACTTGTGTTTTTCTACTTCTCTCTTTCAGTTTCTCCCAACACATAACTCTGATATCCACTGCAAACACAGTGTGAACAGACTCTAACACAAGTGACTGCTACTAAGGAGTACAGCCTAGCTTCTAATATAAACCAGACAATATTCCCCATCAATTTTCTGAACCCAAAGTGCAGTACAATTTAAGAAAATACATCACACTGGGAATCTTTAAATCATATTCCTAGTTTTTCTGTCATAAACAAAAGAGCTGAGGGTGGGAGGGGGAGGGGGGTATGAAATGCCATTCTCTAGGTGGATTCTGCCAGAAAACGGTTACAGTATGGAATACATTATACATACTCCAATTTCTTTCTTACATTTTCATCCCCATTTTTAAACTTATCATATTGGCAGAAAATTTTAAAAATATCTTTTTACAGATTTGAAAAGGCAAAAAAAATTGTAACACTCATATCAATTGAAAATACACCCTCTGCCAGATTCCAAACTCTACAAATAAAAAAAAAAATTTTTTTAAAACCCCCTAAAAAAAGCGGTTTTAAATCCCATGGAAATTTAAAAAATCTTAAGCATGCAAAATTTAGAATACAACTATTAGTTATTTAGAAAAAAAAGAAAGGGGGGGGTAAGTGACCGGACTTTAAATTAAATTTTAAAAAAAATTTATTGTGGATTTTTTTGGGGGTTTTTATGGATGTATAATAAAGGTTTAAAACCTAAAATTGTATGATTTGATGTGGTTTTAAACTTTGGTTTGGCTTATTTCTGTTTATAGCTAGGGGAGGGGTTTGAATTGTTTCGAACGAAGGGGGAATTGGTTTTAAAAATTTCAGGAAAATTTCGGGTTTCGGAAAAAAGTGGGTTTTTGGGGGGGTACTTCGCTGTGAACGAAGCTTTGCTTTTAAATTGTTTAAAATGGCTCCCCGAGACATGGCGTTACAGGGGGCAAACATTGGGAGGAAAAAGGGGGCATAGCCTGCATGAAATGTGCGGAATAAAGCCAATCAGGGGAACGACGGGATTCTGGGGAAGTCACCGCACTTTATAATTTTTTCGGGCGCGCGCTGGGAGCTCAAAACCGCTCTCACTGTTTGGTGGGGAAAGGGTTGCTGCCCGGCTGCTTTGATATCTCTTAAAAAAAAAAAATCTTTTTTATACAGCGTTTTTTGGGGGGTTTTGGTACAGCTTGTTTCAGGGGACTGCTTCTCTTACTTTTAAAATTCTGATTTTTTGGGGTATTGGATCTAAATTAACCCAGTGTGTGTTCAGTGCGTGCATAAAAACTTTTTAAAATGCTATCTGCCCCACAGAAATTAAATTTTCCCAAGGGGTTATCAAAGGGCCTTTTTTTGTGGTATTCTTTTAAAAGAAAACAGCTTTTTTTTAAAAATCCAAATACCACTTCTTTTTTGGGGTTGCTCATTTCTTTTGCGAAATTTAATCCGGGGGTTTTAAGCGTTGTTCTGCCGTTGTGGTCACTAAAAGAAAATTCTTTTTCACGGGAAAAAAGACATTTTACCCGTTGAATAATTTTATTTAAAAAGGTTAATTTTAATTTCAAAATTTTTTGTTGTTTTTACCGTAAAATACATGCCATTTTAACCGTACAAAGTGGTTAAATTTTTTGGGGGGGGACAATTTCCTTTTATCAATTTTTAAAACCAAAAGGGGTTAAATAAAATTTTTTTTCTGCGTTGTACTTAGTAAAAAAAAGTTCTTTTTCAAAACAAAGAAGACATTTTGCCTGTAGCATAATTCTTAAAACCCAAGGGTTTAAATTAAAACCCGTTTGTGCTTTTTTTATTCGGTAAAAAAAAAACAGTTTTTTTTAAAAAGGCACCTTTCCCCGTCAATTTTTCCTTGGCCTTTTTTGGGGGGTAATTTTTTCCAAAGGTTACCCAAGTTGTTAAATGGGTTTATTTGGAGTCAAATACGGGGGTGTTTTTTTTTCATATGCAGAAAACTTTTATCAAACCCGTGTCTGTACTTTTTTGAACCCAAAAAGGATGTCAGACAAAAGGTGGCAGGCTCTTCACCTGCGAGTGGCAGTGGCAAAAAAACCCTTCCGGAGCAGGCCCAAACACCGCAGCACGCAAGGGGGTGTCGAGCAGGGGGGCACTCGGTTTAGGCCACAAAAGCCGCTTTTTCTAGGGCCCTTTTGTTGTTCCCAACAACCAAAAGGTTCTTGATTGGGTTTACTAGGTCCTCCATTCCCCCCAGATGACATTGAAACCCCAGCCAAAAAGGGCGATGGGAAAGTCAGAAACAACCCTTTTGGTTTGGGATGGCCCCGGGAGGGGGGGTTCCCCCCCGGCCCATCCCGGGTTCCTCAACCAGAGATCTACTATGTGGTCTGGGCTCAGCAAACCCCTTTATAGCGGGATGAACAATTTGAGGGGGGCCCGTCAGAAGCTATTTTGGGACGAAGAAATGGGGCCCAAAATCCCCTGCCTCTTGCAGTAGGTGGCAAGTATAGATGTGGAAAAGGGGGATGGGGGTCATGTTTTTTGAGGGGGCAGCCCTGCATACCAAGGGCTGGTGATGAGGACAGCGTGACGATTAAACACAAATCGATGTGTTTTAGCCCACCGCCCCTTGGGAGGGGGAACAAGGGTTCATCTTCGTCCGGGGGGAAGAGGGAAACAGCTTGCGCGTAAAGGGAGGGTGCAGCAGCAAGGGGGTTGTGTGGCCCTGATTTAGCAGGGGAGTAGCAGTGGGGAGGTCGGGACCAAGCGGGCCCAGGGTTTGAAAACCCCCTTTGCAGGGGCCCGAAAGTAGCGGAAAAGGGGTCAGCGAGGAGCGGCGGCAGTAGTCACTGTGCGGGCTTTGGGGTAAAATTAAAATATCGGGGGTGTGGCAGTTCTTTGCTAAGGGCAGGAGGAGGGCCCAATATGGGAATGTAGAATTTTGTGGGGGGAGAAGGGGAAGCGTGGCCCGGGAGCTAACTTTGGCCAAAACATGCGGTCCCATCCCGGGGGCCCGGGAGGAAACTGGGTCAGATGTGGTGGGCCATCCCGCCGCCACAGCAAAGCAGCGCAGGCCCCCGTGGGGCCCGGGATGCCATTGCAGCCGTCAAGGGGTCCCCCACCTCTTTCAGAAGGGGTGTTTCTCTTTGCCTTTATTTTCCCCCGGGCCCCGATCTTGTCCTCCTATCATGGGCCCCAGTGTTTTAGCGAGGCGGTTTTAAAAAAGACAACGTATAAGTCCAACCAAACCTAAGGGGCAAAAAGCTGACCCTGCCCCCTGTCCCCAATTTTTTTGGGTTTCTGCAGTCCTCCCCTTTTAAAAAAGGTGGACTCTGGGCCCCTTCAGAGAAATAATGGTTGTGCCGGCCGGATGGAGAGTTCCAAGGGGGAATTTCTTTTCCAAAAAAAGGGGAAAATACCAGCACTTCATAATATGTAGTACGAAGGGGGGCCAGTCCCCTGAGCTTATCGGTTTGTTCCCCAAAGGGGCCGGCAGGGCGGGCTTTGGAGCTTTTTAAATACGGGCAGGGCCCGTACTTTTCCCTTTACGGCCCCCTGGGTGAATGTGCTTCCGGGCCCAAAGGGACCCCCAAAAACTTGACAGGGTTTCCCCCGCTTTCTCCCCCACGTTGTCAAAAATGTGGGGTCCTTTCGCCCAAAATTTCCCTCCTTCCCCCTCCACCCCCATCACATCTCGCCCCCACAAGTTAAATGCTTTCCTCATAAAAATGTGTAGGGCCAGTGGTGTCCGCAGTTTTTACAAAATGGTTGCCTTGGCGAAAAAAAGTCACCTTTGGGCTTGCACCTTTTTAGAAAAACTAATTTGGGTTTTCCCGGGGAGGGTGGGAGTTAAAGGGGTAATTTTTTTTTCCAAAAAGGCAAATACCCGCACCCTTTATAAATTTTTTTTAGAACAGAAGGTGGGCCAAGGGCCATGAGTTATCGGTTTGTTCAAGGGGCCGGCAGCGCGGACGTTGGGCTTTTTAACTTGGTTAGGGGCCCTACAAAGTCCTTTTTGGGGCCCCCTGGGTTTAAAAAGTGCTTCCTGCCCAAAGGGACAAAAAAACTTGGACAGGAACGCCGCTTTTCCCACGTTGTCAAACTGGGCTTCCCGCGCCAATGTCCCCCTCCTCCCCCTCCCCACCATCATCAATTTTCAGCCTCCCCAAGTTCTGCTCCATCATACCACATGTGTAGGGCACAGCGGTTTTCACGCAGTTTTTCACCCTGGGTTGCCTTGGCGAACAAAATCACACCCGGGGGGAAACTGCTCCCCTTCATGCAGCAAGAAAAAAAATGTGGGCTTTCTCCGCGCCCCAAATGCAAAATGGAAAACCCTGGGACGGGGCAAAGGGGGAAAATGGGGGTCCCCGCTTTTCCCGAGGGGGATGGTCCAGGGACCCCGCATGGCCGCCCTGTGTTTAAAACTGGTTGTAAAAAGGGTTTCCCGAAACTTCTAACCCAATTTTAGAAGATTCGGGGAAAAAGGCCAAAGGGAAAATGTTTCATTTCACTTCATCCCTTTTTTACAAAGCCAGGAACCCCCCTTTGAATTGCAGGGCGAATGGCCTCCCCCCCAACCACTCTGTTTTGCGGTGTTTCCACCCCTTGGGAAATTCCGCCCGCACATTTGGGCCCACTGTTTTGAACAGAGAAAGGGGCCCCTTAAAGATTTTTTGATGAAACCCGGGGGACAGGAGTACCCTGTGTAACTTTTATGTAGCCCGTGGCCCGTCATGCTGACACCTTTCCGTTTGTTTTAAAGGGCCTTTTGAGGAGGGACTTATATGTCCCGTCGCCAGGACTACGGGATGAAAAAACTCATTCCATGCTTCATGTCCTGGAAAAGATGCTGAAAACCTGTCTGGGAAGGGGAAATGGAGGGAAAGGCGACTAATTTTCGCGGGGCCCCCATGAGTCCCGGGGGGGACTGAATGGAGGGGAGGAGGGGCTTTGGAGCAGAAGTATTGTCTGGTGAAATTAGTGGATTTTCTACCCAGTGACAAGAGAGGAGGAGCAGGAGCAGCTGGATGGAGGTAGTGGAGATGAGGAAGACGAGGCAGATGACCCGCAGCACCGTGGCAGTATAAAGTGGAGATGGAGGCAGGGAGCCCCTCGGAGTCACTTGTGCAGATGGCCCCAGCATGCTGATTGCTTGCTAGTGACAGCCAAATAGTCAGCATCCGGCAGAGGGATGACTTCTGGCTCTCCACCCTATTGGACCCCGCTACCGGTCCAAAATGGGAGTCTTTTTCCCAGCTATTTGAGAGGGAGGACAAACTCAAATACTATAGGGAAATCCTCCGTAGTCAGTTGGCTGCTGCCTATGTGCGGCATCGTCCCTCCTCTGACAGGTCTGACCGGGGGGGGTTCTTCAGCGCAACATAAGTCTGGAGTCACTGATGAGCAGCTTCCTTCACCCGCCTAGTGAGGAGGGCAGTCGCCAGCAGCAGCAGCAGCAGGCCCTGGAGCAGACCCTGAACCAACAGGTGGTGGCCTACTTAGACAGCACTCTGCCACCCCAGTTAGAAGATCCGCTGGACTACTGGACAGCCAAACTGGATGTGTGGCCACAACTTTGCCGAGTTTGCAGGGGAGAAGCTGTCCTGCCGGCCAGTAGTGTGGCATCAGAGCGGGTGTTCAGTGCGGCGGGGGCCATCGTTACCCAAGGAGAACCCTTGTCCACGGGAATGTTGAACGACTGATCTTTGTCAAGATGAATCAGGGTGGTTTCGGCCGGGGATTTCCACACACCAATGCCTTAGGCGCCCAGACTACATCAGCCATGATGCCTCCCCAAACTGTGAGTCTGGGTTCCCAAAATACCTGCCTTAGCCACTATTCTGATGCCGCCACCCGCCTGATGCCACATCAGCTGCCAGTTTCTCCATCTGCCACCAACCATCTTTAAACCCGGACTGGTATTGCCAACACCCCTCCACACTCTGTCATTTTGCCACTCTATGACCTCATGCTGCTGCTGCTGCTGCCGTGCCTGCCACACCCGTGTTATTGTGCCACTCTGTGGCCTACTCCTGTTTTTGCCACCTCCAGAATGTCATTGTGCCACTGCCTGACTCATGCTGTTGCGTCGCTGCTGCCGTGCCCTCCACACTCTGTCATTGTGCCAATGTCTGACCTCATGTGCTGCTTGTTGGCTGCTGCTGTGCCCTTCACTGTGTGTCATTGTGCCACTCTGTGGCCTACTCATTTTTTAGCCACCAACAGAATGACATTGTGACACAGGATGACCTCATGCTGCTGCTGTGGCTGCTACCCCTGACCTCCACACTGTGTCATTGTGCCACTCTGTGGCCTACTACTGTTTTGACACCTCCAGAATGGATTGTGCCACTGCCTGACCTCATGCTGCTGAGTTGCTGTTGCCGTGCCCTCCACACTGTGTCATTGTGCCACTCTCTGACCTCATGCTGCTGTGCCGTGACCTCCACTCTCTGTCAATTGTGCCCCTTGTGGCCTAATACTGTTTTGCCACCTCCAGAATGTCATTGTGGCCCCTGCCTAACCTCCTGCTGCTGCTGTGGCTGCTGTCGTGCCCTCCACACTGTGTCATTGTGCCACTCTCTGAGCTCATGCTGCTGCTGCCGTCACCTCCACTCTCTGTCATTGTGCCACTCTTTGGCCTACTACTGTTTTGCCACCTCCAGAATGTCATTGTACCACTGTCTGACCTCATGCTGCTGCCGTAGCTGCTGCCGTGCTCCTCTGCACTGTGTCATTGTGCCACTCTATGGCCTACTCCTGTTTTGCCACCTCCGGAATGTCATTTGTGCCCCTCTCTTACCTCATGCGGGCTGTGGCTACTGCCGTCACCTCCACACTCTGTCACTGATGTTGCCACCTGAGCCCTCAGCTTGTTTTTGTCCAGCTGTCGCTGCCATGACTTTATCAGGCTACATTCCCGATTCAGTTTGTTGGTCAGTTTTGCCCTCTTAAGTGCCCAGGGAATTTTATAGAGAAGTGATTCTAAGCGGCGGCAGTCATTGTTTTTCATACTAAAACCACAAACATTGTATGAAGACCAACCCAAGCTCCCTCTGCATATTTAAGCTTGGCAAAAACGTTCTACAGCACCCTGCAGGCTCTGTGCAGCCTGGAAATAGCTGTTTTTTAATGCCAATTCGTCCCCAAAGCAATTCGGACCGAAACTAATTTTGTCGGAAAATTCGCGAAGTACTGAATCGAATTTTTGAGAAATTCGCCCATCTCTATTCATAGCTATTAGGTTTACTATAGTACATTCAGCACAAGGAATTTAATTAGGTAGATTGTAAAATGAAAGACAACCCAGAAAGAAAAAAATGATTAAAAAATAAAAAAAAATTTCATACATCCGGATAATGGGAACAAAACACATAGTGATCCCGTCCTTTTACTCTCACCCTAATAAATAAGGGAGGAAAGCAAAATGCCCAAAAAAAGGGGGTAAGCGCCCAATAAGGTGACCCAAACGGAAACCCAAACCTCAGAAAACCCATAAACTCCTCACTCAAAAGTAATAAAGGGGAGCAAAATATCAATTGGGGACCTAGGAAACGGAAAAGACCATTTTGGGGAACCTATGGCACGCGTCTGGAATTTAGCAGGCCATCCCCTGGCCGCGTACACGGGCCCACTCCGGGGTTCCTGCACGGTCCCCCCCCACGCCCGCTAATGGGAGCGGGGCCCCGGTCCAGTGGGGGACCGGAGCCTCTGCCACCCGGGCCTACACAGCTGCAGTGGGGACCCCCGCAGACCCTCAGTGTGAGGGTGCGGGGGCGGTCCACCCCTCAGCTCACGCCGCGATGAAATTCCCTCAATCGCCCACGCCTGTCCCGGGCCACAGCCCGCACAGGCAGTGCGCCCGAGGAGCTGGGGAGGAACGCCCCCCGCGCGGGGAAGAAGATAGAAGAGAGCGGGCGGCGGGGCGGAGGAAAGTAAATTATGTTCTCATTTTATTTTGAATATAATGCGGGCTGGGGGAGGTGCAGGCTATAACAGGTCTGGGGGGCGGGGGGTGCAGGCATATACCCCCAATTTAAAACCCCCCCCCCCGGGGGGGCCCCCCCCCCCTTGGCTGGGAGGGGTTTTGGGGACCCTAAAAACAGGGGGGGGAGCGGGGAGCAAAAGGCGGGGGTTTTTATATACGGGCTGGGGGGATTTTTGTGGGGGGGAGGCTTTAATTTAAAACGGGCTGGGGGAGGGCGTTTAACGGGGGGGACTTAAAAACCAGCTGGGGGAGGCGGCTTAAAAGGGCTGGTTTGGGGGGGTTGCGGGGCTATATACAGGCGGGGGGGTGTTTGGGGGGCCCGGGGGGGGTGCGGCTATATATAGGCGGGGGGATCGTAGGTTACAGGCTGGGGGAGCTGGCTATATACAGGCTGGGGGAGCGTGCAGGCTATATACAGGCTGGGGGAGCGTGCAGGCTATATACAGGCTGAGGGAGCTGGCTATATACAGGCGGGGGGAGCAGGCTAAAAACAGGGGGGGGGGGCAGGCTTAACGGCTGGAGGAGGGGCTATTACAGGCGGGGGGAGTGTGCCGGGCTAATACGGGGGAGCGTGCAGGCTAATACAGGGGGGGAGCGTGCAGGCAAATACAGGCGGGCATAACCATGTTGCCAATTTTTAAAACTAAAAAAGCAGGTATTTTTGGGTACCCCCTTTTAAAGGGTAGTGCCCCCCCTTTGTTTTAGCCGGGGTTTTTTAGTGCCCCCCATTGTCCCCGGTTTTTTTCCCCCGCCCAATTACCCAGGTTTTTTAGTTGCCCCCTCTGGGGTTTGTCCAGGTAGTCCCCCCCAAATTTTTTTGCCGGGTATGCCCCTCTGTTGCCGGGTAGGATGGGGGGCCCCCCCTTTAAGTTCCCCGTTCCAGGAAACCCCCCGCCCCCCCCTTTTTGGGGAAAACCCCCCAGGGGGGTGTCCCCCTCTGTTGCCAGGAAAGTTTTGGGGCCCCCTTTCCGGGTTGCCCGGGGAGGTGTTTTCCCCCCCCCAACCCCCCATTGTAGTCGGGGGTTTTTTGGGGTGCCCCCTTCCTTTTGTTGCCAAGGGGGGTACCCCCCCCATTTTTTAACCCCCCAGGGGTAGTGCCCCTTCTGTTGCAGGTAGTCCCCCATTTTTTTCCCCCCATGTACTATTTTTTGCCGGGTAGACCCCCCCTTTGTACCGGGGGCCCCCCTTTAGGACCCCCCCCCCCTTTGAAAAAACCCCCCATTAAAAATTAAAATAAAAAAATAAAAAAAAAAAAGCCACTTTACCTACCGGGCCCTGAAACCCGGGGACATCCCCCGGCAGATGAGTAGTCTCGCGTGAGGGGGTGGGGAGCGCCGCGCTCACTCCCCCTGCACACTGACCTGTATGACAGGGGCGCACACCGGGCGTGTCCCTACGGGGGGAGAAGGGAGGAGGAAACATCCCTTCCCGCCTCCTCCCCTGTACTGCTGACTGATTTGGGGGCGGTGGGCCCACAATCTGTGAACTCGCCCCCCCGGGTGAGGGGCCGCTGCGGCCGCTTCACCCGCCTTAGTGGGGGCCCCGGGCGCGCCGGGGGAAGGTAGGCCCCCCCCCCGGCCGGGCGGGGAGGGCCAAACTTGCCGGGAGGGGGGGGGGGGGGGGACCCTTTAGCAGGACCCCCCCCAAAAGGGGAGATTGGCATGTATGTATATAAGGCTGGGGGAGCGTGCAGGCAATACCAGGGGGGAAGCGGCACTTTTTAAGGGGGGAGCATAGGCTATATAAGGCTGGGGGCGTGCAGGCTATATACAGGGGGGGGGAGGTGCAGGATTACAACGGGGGAGGGGCTATAACAGGGGGGGGGAGCTTTCAGGCTATATACGGGCTGGGGGGTGCAGGCTAATACGGGCTGGGGAGCTCTATATAAGGGCGGGGAGTGTGCGGCTAAAACAGGCTGGGGGAGCTGTATAACAGGCTGGGGGAGCGCAGGCTAATACAGGCGGGGGAGCGGGCTATATACAGGTTTTTGGGGTGCGGGTATTACGGGTGGGGAGCGTCAGGCTTATACAGGCAGTGGGGGAGCTTTGCAGGCAATACGGTGGGGAGGTGCGGGCTATTTTCAGGCGTGGGGGGGGCGGCTATATTCAGGCAGTGGGACGTGCAGTAATACTGGGGGGGGGGGGGGGGCGCTAAACAGGCTGGGGAAGGGCGCTATAACGGGCTGGGGGAGCTTTGGGCTAATACAGGCTGGGGGACGTGTGGCTATATACAGGGGGGGAAAACCCTGGCTTATACAGGCGGGGGAGCTGCTATATCAGGCTGGGGAACTCTAAATCACTGGGGGGGAGCGTGGGCTATATACAGGCTGGGGGAGCTGCTATATACGGGCTGGGGAGCTGCAGGCAATACGGGCGGGGGAGCTGTGGGCTATTACGGGCGGGGACGTGGGGCTTATACAGGCGGGGGGAGATGCAGGTATATACAGGCGGGGGAGTGCAGGCTATATACACCCGGGGAGCGTGAGGCTATAAAGGGGGGGGAAAGGGGGGGGGGGGGGTTTTCAGGCTAATCAGGTTTGGGGGACGTGAGGTATATACAGGCTGGGGGGAGGCTTATCGGGCCTGGGGGAGCGGCTATTTACGCTGTGGGGAAGGGAAACTGCTGGGGGGAAAGCTTCAAAAACTGCGGGGGGGAGAGTATCTGTTTTTGGCGGGGGGGAGATTTTTCTTATACTGGGTGGGGGAGAGCATCTGATACGGGCGGGTTGGGGAGAGTTATCGTAACTGGTGGGGGGAAGCTATCCTATACGGGAGGTGGGAGAGTTATTGATCTTTTTTGGGGGGAGAGTTATCTTATAGGGTTTGGGGTGGGGAAGCTTTCTGTATACTGGCTGGGGGGGAGACTATCGTATACTGGCTGGTGGGGGGAGTATCTGTATAGGCTGGGGGGGGCCCTGTAATTGCCTTGGGGACTGTTACTGCCTGGGGGGGAGAGCATCTGTCTGAAAACTGCCGGGGAGAGATACTTTTGTATACTGCCTGGGGGGAACCTGTAATTCCCTGTTCTGTGTGGGGATGTTATGCCTGTGGGACCAACTGTATCCTTCTGCCTGAGGGGCCTTTTTATATACTGCCTAACTGAGGGAACCTATACACCCACCCAACTAGGGCTTTTAAACCGAAGAAAAGGGTTGTGGAAAAAGGGGGATTCTAAGATAATTTTTGGGCTAAATCTGCAGGGGGTGAGTGTTGGTCGAGAAAATCAAAATATGAAGGGTTTAACAATGGAAAAAACCGGGAAAGGAACGACTTTGGGAAACGTCACATGTGAGTCACAAAAAGTGCCTGAAATGTAATTCTTATATGTTGCAAAGTTAATGTTTAATTCGTAATGGGTGGCGGTATTTTTTAGTCACTTTTTGGTGGTGATAGTCGGGATTTTTCATCACTAGTGGTGGGTGGTGTTGTGGTATTATTCGTCACTATTTTTGGGGGTGGGGTTTTTTGGGATTATTCAGCCTATGTGGTGGTGTTGTGTATTTTTTCAGTCACTATTGTTTTTGGGGGTGTTGGTATTTTTCATCACTATGTGGTGGTGGGGGTTTTGGATTATTTTAGTCACTATGTGGTGGGGTTTTTGGGGATTTTTCTCACTAAAGGGGGTGGTGGTGGTTTTTTTGGGGTTGTTTTTTGGGGTGGGGGTTTGGTGATTTGGTATTTTAGCACTATGTGGTGGTGGTGGTGTTGTGGATTATTTTAATCACTATGGGTGGTGGGGTGGTTTTTGTGGGATTATTTAGTCACTATGTGGGTGGTGTTGTGGATTATTCATCACTGGGGGGGTGTTTTGGTATTATTCAGTCATATGTGGGGTGGGGTGGTGTGTTGTGGGGTTATTCAGTCACTAGTGGTGTGGTGGTGTTGTGGTATTATTCGTCACTATGTGGGTGGTGGGGTTTTGGTATATTCAGTCACAGTGGTGGTGGGGTTGTGGTATTTTTCAGTCCAAAGTGGTGGGGGTGCTGTAGTTTTTTTTTTTTTTTTAAAAAAATTCATCCTATTTGGTGGGGGTGGTGTGGTATTTTCTCATTTTTTTTTGGGGGGGGGTTAAGGTTTGGTGGTGGTGTTGTGGGATTTCATCACATTGGGTGGGGGTGGTGTTGTGGAAATTTTGGTATTAACAGTCAACGTCTCTGACCCTGTGTACACTGCTATCTACCACAATATGGGCACGTATAGTGGAAATATGGGAGAGGGAAGGGGTAAGCGGCCACAAAAATCCCTCGTATTTAATTTTTTGCAGCCCCATTCCCCAACACACCTTCCCGCTTCTTTTCGTAAACAAGTATTTTTTTGGTCGCAGTTTCGGCACTCGGTCTCAAAAAGGTTCGCCATCACTGGTACAGACAAAACAGACACAAGGTACAATGAAATACACAGAATGAATATTGGAAAGTGCAGTATAGATTCAAGTGCCTATTATAGCAAAACAGATAATTTATTTCAAGAAGAATCAAAAACTTTCCCTATTCTTTGTAAAATAGTCTCCCAATTTATATGGGACTTTCAATCATCTTCATGTTATATCAGCTCTATCAATCAGGAGATAACATGACTGGGCTTTCTGTAAATACATTGCAGAGATACTTCTGTATGAAGTTTTTAGTAAAACTGAAATAGGTAATGGAATATACAGCAGTATTATATAAGATGGTAGTTTTAATATAAAGGTTCTATCGTTTACAAATGTAAGTACAGCTTGACATGAAAACATCATACAGTAGGCAAGATGAATATTTGTACAAAATATTAAAATATTTTATATGTCCCTCCCTCATTTAGAACACACCATGAACTTACTTCAAGGTGACATAGTGTTAACAAATGGACGCAGTGCTGTTTCCTGTTCAGATTGCTTATGGCCCAAATCTAAAGATGGGCTGGTCCGTGTGCCCTATGTCTTTGGCTCCAGCTATAGTAAGTTTTTCTTACATTTTTAAACCTACAATGGCCATGTGAACTGACCAACAAGGAACTCATTCTAAAAACATTCAACCTCCAGGTGATTCAGAACTCAACCTGTTTAAGAATTCCATGGATGAATTTGAACCACTTACCTGTGTGAGGTTCTTGCCTCGGGCTACAGAAACTGACTATCTTAACATTGTGTCTTCTATTGGGTATGTTCTACAATTCAGACTTCTTCAGATTTGGTTAACTTAAGGCTGATTGATACATGCTATTTCATGCACAATGATATGATCTAAAATCATAGGCATGATGTATTCGGTAGAGTTATAATGTTAGATTATTATAGATTATTATTACAAAAGATTATGTTTTGTAAGAATCAGTTTATATTATTTGACTTTGACTTAACCTGTTATATAATATTTCAGAAATATATCAGGAGTTATTTATTATGTTTCATTATCACATAGTGTCAGCATGATATCTTACATTATAACATTTGTTTGACTTTTCTTTCTAAAAGAATATTATAGTAATTTACTTTTTCCTCTCTATTCAGGTGTACGTCAGCTGCAGGACGAGTAGGTGGCGTTCAGGATGTTGGACTAGATCAGGCTGGTTGCATGGCTAGAGGAATTATACAACATGAGCTGAACCATGCCCTGGGGTTCTATCATGAACATATGAGAAGTGACCGGGATAAATATGTTATGATCATGTACCCGAATATTGCAGAAGGTAATACCCTTAACATGAATACATATTTAATTATTTTCTTATACACGTGTCCTTTCTTACTGACATATACTCATGTGAGGGGTTTGAGATAAGTCTTTTAAAAAATAATCAACATTTTGTGATATTTTATATGATAATTCTACGGCCACTCATGGCTATAATGTGTATTGCAGCCTGTCCAGGGTTAAATGGTTTGGATAATGTTTTAAATGTTTAAATTCAGAAATGAGAGTCATTAGCAACATTCGCGGACAGGTCAATGCAGATACATTTGATGTAGTCATTACCATAACCAAATAATAAAATTATCTCACCTTCAGGTCTTGCTCCACAATTTTCCAAACTAGACACTAATAATCTTGGCTTGGAATATGACTATGAATCAGTGATGCATTATGGCAAGTGAGTAGATTTTTAATTGAGAAAAATATGGATTTACTATAAAAGTGAAAACTATATTATACTGTTCTGTAATATATTGATCGATCACAATCTGTTGAAATCTTGTTTTTTTGTCTCCTCTATCTAACAGGTATGCATTTACTAACAATTCACAACCCACCATTGTGCCCATACCGGACCCCAACACCTCAATTGGACAGAGACATGGATTAAGTGTTCTAGATTTCTCTAAGATCAACAAATTAAATGGATGTGGTAAGGCATACAGGTTTACAGTCCTCATTGACTGGTATCAAATATGTATAACATCTGTACGGTAGAACTACATTGGACCAACTACAGTGTTTTTATATATAAGAACAGTCATTTATTTCACTTATTTTTTTTTTTATTAGATGTCTGTGCGAATTTACTTAATGAAAATAATGGAAGTCTGAGCTCAGCCAATTACCCTTCAGCCTACCCACATAATTCCAACTGTGTTTGGCTGATAAGGACACCATCGGATAAGGTAAAGTCATGAAGAAGCAGAACTGGTGAGCTAGAACCAGTAACAAGTTCTTTCTTTTTTAAAGTGAAAACTTTTTTAAAAAATTATTTGTTTACGGAGGATAAATCATGGTTCTGCCACTCATACAGTAGCATAGTTAAAAAGAAATAGATCCCTAGAAGACACTGATTTTTTTAAATATAGATACATTGGTGTACTAAGAAAAAAACACAAAAATATCAAGCTAAGATTGTATCAAGTAATAGCAATCTGAGAACAAAGTAAGTTAATGAAGTACCCAACTTATATTTGGTTTACAGACAATATATAATTGGAATATTATGGTATATATGGTTTTAAAACATCAATGAAAGTAATATCCAATGATATCATATAATACATATTGCCCAGAGGAAGAGTTCCTTAAATTATAACAACCATTGGTGGATTAGAAGATGGAGGATGGTGGAGCAGGTGGATTAGAGGACGACTGGGCAATATTTTATATCAAAATTCAGGGCCACATGTAGGAAAACAGTCTAGGTCTAAAGTTCACTATGTTGCCCATTGCAACCAATCAGAGCGCCCCTTTGATTTCATATAGTGCTCTGGAAAAATGAGAGGGGCGCTCTGATTGGTTGCTGTGGGCAACAAAGTGAGTTTTAGACCTAGACAGTTTTTGCCCTCCATGTCTGCAATAATGATTCAAGATGTAATGATGCTGGATCTCCTATGGGCCTCACTGACTCCTGATACATGATCTAGAACAATGGAGAAAAATGCATAGCTTACATTATCAAACTAAAATGAGTTTTTGTTTTCCCTTAACCAAAGTTTTAAAACATGAATAATTTCTTTATTTTTGTCATTTTAGTATCAATGGGGTTCCAGCCCTTCTAGTGGGTCCCCGATTTGTTTTCTATGTCTTCTGCTTCGGATCCCTTAGTACTATCTTCTTTGGGGATATTTTGGGTGTAAAATTTTTGTGCCCCCTGAAAGAAACCTTTCATTTTAAAAGGGGGGAAAAGGAGGGGCTTGTTGGGCAAGTACGCTGTCCACTACTTTTTTTTTTTTTCTTTTTAATTAGAAGTAGGTTATAGTAGGGATTAGTTATAGCGGAGCTGCCCTTTTTGGGGCGATGTCCACGCTTTCTTTGGGAGGATATAGTTAGGGTAAATCTAGGTTCTCCCCCCTTGTCTTGGTGGTTGGTACTATTGTAAGACATTGCCATACGGCTGTCTTCCTACCTATGAGGAGCATCAAATCGTGCGTTTATTTGTATCTATTCGCTAGTCCTACTTATACCTTTTGGTGAACTACTTTTTGGAAACTTTTTGAAACTATTCTAAATGATGGGGATATGTTTCTTTGGATTTTAGCATATATTTATTAAAATTTATATTTTAATTGGGTTTATTGTAATTACCATGATTTGTGTTTTAAATTTTTTGGTTGTACAAAATTTCTATATCAAACCATCAGGGGAAACAATCCAGCAGAGACCAAACTTTGTTTTTAAATGTTTATGCCCCAAACTTTTTCCCTCTAACTTTTTATCTTTCTTTGTTTTATGGTTTATAGATATGGGGTTTTTGTTGTATGCCAATGGAGTTGATTAGCTCTTTAAGAATTGATTTATTTTCACTGTTGTTTTTCTTTCTCTTATTTGCATTTATTATTTTTAGAAAATTATTTTTTGGTTAAATTTAAATTTGTTCCCTTTTGATGCCCAGTACCCCTGATTGTATGTCGGGGATATGTGGAATTTAGATGGTCCCAGTAAGAACTTTTCTTTTGGACAGAAAATGGGATGAGTTGACCCCCAAATTACTGTTCTTCCCCCAAGAAATGGTTGATTTTTCCCAGTGTAGCAGTGTTTACTGGGTTGGCTTCAAGTTCGACAGTCGGAAAGATGAAGTTGTTTTTTTTTCTAATTTAGTATGGATTTTAACGTAAAAATTATAGTGATTTCAAGAAATTGCATAAGGGTTGGATCGATTTTTTTTGATATAAACCCAAAATTTACTGCTTATTTCCCGTACGTAGGGACGGTAGTTTTAAAGGTTACTTGACAATAAGAAGATCACAAAGTTTCCTCCCCGGCCCCCCACCCACTTTTTAATAAGGAAAAATTGTTTTATCTTGTTTTCTGCTTGAAGGAACAATGATTAGTTTCCCGGGACTTTTTTAGTAAAAAAAACACGAAGAATTGTATATTTGGTTTTCTAATTTTAAACTTTATGTTTATTTACAGTTTAATGGGATTACCCCCCCCTGTAATATAATGAGATTCTCAAAGTTCATTTATGATTTGACTTATTATCTGAACTGAAGGTCAATCTACGGACTGTACATGACTTTATTTTATTCTAGCAAATTGTAGTTACTAATTAGAGATGTATTGTACACAGATTAATAAATTTATTCTCATGACTTTGTGATCATTTATATTCTGGCTTTGTTTGAAAAAGAATATTCCCCATAAATTTTTTTTTTCATCATCTGTGTGTTAAGTTTTTATTTTTTTATTATGATATATGTTAATTATTGATTCATTCATTTGTATAGCCATTATATTCCCCCAGCACTATACAGAGATTATCCTTATTCACATTGGTCCCAGTCTCCTTTACAGTTTCCAGTCTAAATTCCTGATTAACCTATCTCTATGTTTTTATGAGTGTAGGGGAAACTGAAGTACCCAGAGGAAACCCATGCCAACACAGGGAAAACATAAACTCCTTGCAGATGTTGGATTGGAAGCAAGGACTTCAGAGCAGCAAGGCCACTGTGCTACCCATATATTTGATAATGTAATTGTATTGTGATAAATTTTGCCATCCACGTGCTGCCCGGAGCTGTAATAATAATTTTAATTTTATTATATAGGCCAAAATATTCCGAGCACTTTACATATAGAGGGAATAAACACAGACAAACGAATTCATTATAAAAAAGTAGACAAATGAGACAAGGTGTAGGGCCCTGCTGCAAGAGCTTACAATCTTTAGGGTGTTGGGTGAAAAAAAAGGCGACAAGTGCTTGGTTTACAATGGACCAGCATGTTAATAAATATGGGGGTATTTACATAAAATGTGGATGAACCTGCCTCCCAACCATTTTACATCTATGCTGATGAAAAAAAGCTCAGTGCTAAAACAGTTTAATAAGTTTCTTTTTTGAGAATTATTGTACTGCACTTAAGCATGCACAATAAACAATCCTGTCTTAGAATTATACAGTGCAGTCTTACACCAAATATTTTACACATGTATCATAGTGGCTTATTCTGTTTAAAAAATTAAGCAATTATTTATAACCACAATATTCTAAGGAGATGGCTATACAGTTTGTGGCTTTTAGAAGGTCAAACAATTGGTGTTGACTCCGTAGAGTGGGTTGAAGAGTAGGAGGTAAAGCAGGAGGATAAAAGAAAGAGTGTGCACAAATAGGGATGGGTGAATCTTTTGAAACTCTATTTGGGCTTCCAAGGAATGAGGCGTTGCACCCCTTGTTGTTTGATGCCCATCTTCCATTAGATAACCCAGTGTGCCTTTGAGGATGAAATCTTTGCCCATGCTTATTGAACCACTGTTGAGAAGAGAAGCACTTGAATGGAGAGTACAGTGCTACTTTGGGGAGGGTGTTTGGGGGTCCATAATTCGTACTTTTTTGCTCTTGCCCCTGAACTTGAGCCCCCTCAAAATGGAGATTCTCCTTATTTCTGCTATTGCATTGGGCATACACAATCCTGACCCCGCTCCATAAAATTGAGGCCTGGTAGAACTTCCACTGTTCACAATGTAGCATGCTCAATTATTATTTTAAATAACAATAGAACACAAAGATTAAAAGCAAAAATAAGCACACCACAGAACAGAATCCCCAAATCCTTACCCAGATGAAAAAAAAAAAAAAAAAACTAGAACATTACAGGCCTGTGAACTAGCAGTAATTCTAGAGGAAGCATGAAGCCTATGTTAAAAAGAACACCTGGCCTACAGTGAAGCATGGCTATAGCCAAGTAATGCATTGTGTATGCTTTGTTACCTCTGGTACTGGAAATCTACATTACTAATGCGCCAAACGTGTATAATTGAATGCCAGAATTCGATAATGGCTGGTCAAACAGTTCATTGAGTTGCTTTTCTAATTTAAAATGTATTATGTTAATACTAAAATTTTGTGGAGATTTTTATATTTTATTTTTTTAGAATTAAAATCTTACAAAATCCTTTTTTTATGTTTTTATATAGTATGTTAATTTGTGTTCAGAAAAATGTAGGTCAGTGGGTTATTTAATTAAAAATTTTTTATTAAATCTATTAATTTTAAATATATTTAATAGGAGATCATTTTATATTTTTGGGACATTATGTAATTTTATATTAATTTTATATTATCACATTTATTATTAAATTTATATAATATTATTTTATAAAGTTTGATAATTATCATAAATTACTTTTTATTATTGTACTGGTGTAAGTTGAGAAATAAGGGACATTTCTTGCCCTAATGACAAATCTAGTTCCAATACGACTACTCAGGCTCAGGCAGACCACATTTAAATTTTGTTTTCTGCCAAGCAGTTATATATAAATGCCTAGTTTTGTTGTCCCACATTCACAGATGTGTCTAATATTCCGAATGCGGTGAGACACCCACAGAGTGTCCCTAAATCGCCCCCACATCTTTGGCACATTACAAAGTGTAGGGTCTGTTGTACAATGTGCCCAACATGCTCAAATGGCCCACTGCTGCTCAAATGAGCAAGCAGTAAAAAGTTCTAATTCACTTAGAACCTCAAAGTTTAGTGTGTTCGATTCGAGGTTCTATTTGAACTAGAACTCAAACTCCATTAATGTCAATGGGAGAAGATGTTCTAGTTAATTTTTATACTATACAGGTGAGGAGAAGCTGGAATTACCATCCATAACAGGAAACTGGATATTTCACCTTAGTGAAGAAAATTTGGCTCTAAGAGTAACAAAAAAAACCAGTAAACTGGATACATGGTACAACTTAGTGAAGAAAATTTGGTTCTAAGAGTAACAGAAGAAAAATGAGAGGCTAAAATACTTCATTCCTTTCAATGTCTAACTGAAAAGATGAAGACAGCTTACAGCAGTAGCAGCTGCTATGGGGTCCTGAATCCTGAGGGGACCCAAAAGCCCCTTTGCCACATAGGAGATTTGGAGACGGTATATTAAACAATTACCGAACCCCCAAAACTGCAAAAACTGAACTTTTGGGCACTGAGAATGATTTAGCAAATCCAAGCACTCTGTATAATATATATCCATGTATAAGAGAGTTAGGCGTTATGTGAGCCTGCAAATGTCACCAAATAGCAGCTTCTGGGTGTGGGAAAGATGCAGCCAGCAATACCAAAGTCCCTTACTGTTGATGTCTATGGAAAGGAAAATGCTATCTAACTAAGAGCAGTCTGTACAGTACAGAGAGTGAGCTGAAAATGGCATTCACAAGGCAATACAGTGAAATATATAACATGGTCATGTGATTTTAGCCAATGAGAGCCTACACCTCAGCGATGATATTTTTGACACTTCTCTGTGCTCTGTACTAATTGGATGGCCAGCAAAGGTGCAGAAAGGTGATTGGATGGCCTTCAAAAGTGCAGAGAGACGCTGAAAACAAAACTGGAATAGGCATGTCGAACTAGAACTAGAACCTTACAAACAAACTGTAAAATGTTCAGTTTGGTTCGAATTCTAAAAATTTGAGAAGTTCTACTAGGACTTAACTTTTCTAGAACAGTTCGTCAACACTACACGTCATACATCTACAAATTAGGCGAACTACCCAATTTTGGCTCCTTTAACGCCAGAAAAGTGAAACTGACGTGTTCATACATGTTGCCCTTTGTGCTCATTATATTTGTCTTTTACATAATTTACAAGTAATAAATTGCTAAAGTCATAATATTTGTGACACAACATGTAGTAACAGAAAATCTACAGAAAATCAGAAAAGCCTACTGTAAAAAAAAATGTGAACATTTGCATGACCAAACTATCCAGAAATATCAAGATAAGGATTAATTTTGCCATACAAAAGAGGGCTGGCATCTATGGGTTACAGTGGGTATGAGGAGGAAACAATCAGCAGCTCTTGCTTTCTGGTTTTCCTCTCTGGCATAACTTTGGCTTATTTGATTGACATTAAGAAAGCAATTACATTGCAATTGAGAATAATAAAAAAAAACATACAAAATACGATATTTTGGTTCAAACCTTTAGTCTCATGAAGCAATTCAATATTATGGGCCACAGGTATGAAAACTTTCTAGGTGTAAGACTTTCATTGTTGCCCTTAGCAACCAATCAGAGCTCCCCTTTCATTTCATGTTGTGCTCTGAAAAAATTAAAGGGGGGCTCTGATTGGTTGCTATGAACTCTGATTGGTTGCTATGGGCAACAAAGTAAGTGTTAGACAGTTATCATACATGTTCCCCAAGATATCTATGTAATTAGACCTATTCAGAAACTGTATACACTGCGGCAAAAATACATGGATAAATAATAATGAAAAATCCAAAATCGGGGGATCCTTAAAGTAAAGTAGTCAAATATCAAACTCAGAAATCAGACTAAAAAAACAATATTTGGTTTGCACATCCAAAACGTTTTTAGAAAATATAAGCATAGGTGCACACTGGTGTGGCAGTAACATACAAACACAATCCAATATCAGCAGCACACTACTAGCACTAAAAAGCAATCAAAATGCACATAGGAACTATTGGAAAAGCATTTATGCTTCTTTGAATACCTGAAAATTTAAGGTTCTTAGTGTACATTTTTTATCAAAACTGTAATAAGCCCACCTGCTAATCGACAAGGCGACCTTAATACAGGTGGGAACCTATAATATATGTTACCTCTTATGATGCCTGTTCAGACCTCCACACTTCAGGGAGAGTAGATTCCAACTACAAGTTACTCTGCTTTGATTTAAAAACCTGTCCAGGTGGGCGGAGTGCAAAAGCCAAAGTGAGGGCAGGCACTCCCCCATGCAAACAATCTAAAAAAAGAATATTCGGTCTGAACATCCAAAACAAATGATTTTTGAAAAAAATGAACACAGGTGCACACTGGTGTGGTAGTAAAATACAAGCCCAATCTAATATCAGCACCAAATGTGGAGGTCTGAACAGGCACCAAGAGATGTAACATGTAGCGTAGGTTCGCTTTGTAGATTGTAGGTGGGCTTATCAGAGTTTTGATCAAAGATGTACACTAAAAACCTCAAAGTTTCATGTATTCAAAGTAGCAAAATTGTTTTTCCAATAGTTCCTATATGCCTTTTGATTGCTTTTAAGTGCTATTCAGGAATCAGAATCAGGGTCAGAAATTCAGATTTAGGGGTAATAATTAGAGCTATCTATTAAGTTCAGGTATCCAAGTCAGAAGTTGTAGGTAGAGTCAGTTATCAAAGTTAAAAAAGTACTCAGAATCATGGATCAGAGTCAGAAGTCAGGGACTCAGATGTTGGGTTCCAGTCTCAGCATAAGAAATTTGTCTCAAAATTATATTAATGTGATGTTTAGCATTTCAGGATATCTGAATATGAATACTGTAGCAGTGTCTATACTCGTAGAGATATTAAAAGAGATAAGCTTTAGCCTCCAAATGTTGCTTTCAAAGAGCAAATCTATAAAAGGCATGAAATCTTCATGAAGTTTTGACCCTGTCATTATATTTCATTCACTGAGACCTTGAAATTAATTTTTCAGGGTCAGATTTACTACAGTGTTTACACCTAAAATCTGTCTTCAAATAAAATCTGAATCGATTATATAGAACAACCAGGTGGTTGTGGTCAGAGTCTGTCACCATATGATTTTCAGGGAAGAGGGTTAAGTGCGAATTGCAAAATGGCCAACAAGGAAATGAAACGGAAATAGTGATATAAAAAATGATAAAGCTACTTTCATTTGTGTAACTTGATCAGTTATTTATAAAGTAACCAACAAATTGATCCTGAGTAACCCCTTTGATTGCATAGTCCTCCTAAATATAGTTTATTTATTTGCAGAAGGGAAAACAATGTATAAAATGGATACTGGGCAGTTTGCCGTTCTTTTTGGAGTTTATGGATGAAAGGAAATGTTAAATATGGGTTTGGTAGAATTCTTAGTAACCAAGACGTTTGTCTCCGGAGATGGAGATACAGACATGCCATGGTTATGTATTCAACAATTATAGAATAAAGTTTAGATTTTAAGTATTTGCTGGAAACACTTGTGAATTCAATACATTGTTTGCTGCCCTGAGCCATCTGAGCATTCCTTGCATTGACTAAACCTTTTGTGCCGCCGCTAGAGATGAGCGATTTTCTCAAAAATTCGATTTGGCCGATTCACCTTACTTTTACCAAAAAATTGTTTTGGTCCGAATTAATATGTGGCGAATCACGTTAAAAAACTGCTATTTACTGGCTGCAGAGAGCCTGTATGGTGTTGTAGGACATTGTGCCATGCTCAAATATGCAGAGGGAGTGTGGTTTGGTATTGAAACAATTCTGTGATTTTGCATGACACGCAAATGACAGGCGCCGCTCTTAGAATTACTTCCCACTTCACTTATCCGGGCAGTTACAGAGGCAAAACTGACCAAATAATTGAAATGGGAACGCAGCCTGACAGGGTAATGTCAGCGCCAGCTAGAAAGAACCAAGCTGATGCCAAGATCCCAATATAGCGTCAAAGAACGCACTCCTTTTACACTGGCATCAGATGATTCCACAGATTATGACAGAACCTATTCCGTTAAGCACAGATACATGTAGAGTACTCTCCCTCCCCCCGAAAGAGTGGAGAGGGTGTCCCGGCCCGTTAATTTTCAATTGATGTGCACTGAAACATTTTGCCCTTCCTTTGATCCGACAAATAAATGGAATATTTGCATGTATTCTGTGTTTTGTATCCACTCCTGCTTTTGGCTACCTAATCATCAGAAAATCCGGATGCAAACCAAGGACCATGTCATACTAGCCTTACAGCTTCTCCAAAGACACAATCGGTTGTGTTTGTCCTTTTTATTCCTTCTGACAGATTATAAGAAGGGGAAAACAAAACATAATGGCAACTTCATAGAGTGGTGGGGGGTAGAAACAGGATTAGGAAACCACAGTGTGGTCGAATGAGAGAGTAATCAGTTGGCAGCAGCATGAGTAGGCCACAGAGTGGCACAATTATACAGTGTAGAGGTGGTGGCAGCAACAGCAGCATCAGGCCGGAGAGTGGCACAATGACATAATTTTGAGGTGGCGGCAGCTAGGTGACATAATGAGGAGGTAACAGCAGCATCAGCATCAAGCCAGAGAGTAACATGGTGACATAACCTGGAGGTGACAGCAGCAGCATGAGGAGACCTGAGTGTTAAGGGGGCAGCAGCATCAGAAGGCTACTTAATAGCCCATTGAAGAGTGGAGAGGTGGGTGGCAATACCAGTCCCCAGAAGGAGCAGCTGACAGCAGATGTGTGGCATCAGGCAGGTGACAGCATCAGAATAATAGCTGAGGCAGGTAACCAGAAGAATCCTGACTCATTTGTCAAAGTTTGGGTGGGGTGGGGAGGCTGATCTAATCTGATGTATCAGGCATTGGTGTGTGGAAATCCTGGCTGATCCATGCCTGATTCATCTTGACAAAGGTGAGTCTCTCAACATTTTGGGTGACAACCAAGTTCTCCTTGGGGTAACTATGGTCCCTGCCTCACTGAACACCCACTCTGATGCCACACTACTGGCCGAGCAGGACAGCTTCTCCAGTGCAAACTCGGCAAGTTGCGGCCACAAATCCAGTTTGGCTGCCCAGTATCCAAGGATCTTCAATGTGGGGGTGGCAGGGTGTTGTCCAAGTAGACCACCATTTGCTGGTTCAGGGTCTACTCCAGGTCCTGCTGCTGGTGGTGAGTACCTTCCTCACTAGGTGGGGGAAGAAAGCTGCTTATCAACAACTCCAAACTTAGGTTGCTGCTGATGGAGCTGGTACTGCTCCTACCCCACCCCCCACCTCCCACAGCAGCCGTGGCAGTGGTATGTGAGTGCTATGGAACCCCTCGGTCAGACCTGCTAGAGGATGGACGATGTCACAGATAGGCAGTGGCCAACTGACTACATAGGATGTCTCTATAGTACTTGAGTTTGTCCTCCCTCTTGGCAGGTGAAAAAAGGCCCCTATTTTTGACCGGAAGTGAGGGTCCAAGAGGGTTGAGAGCCAGAAGTCATCCCTCTGCCGGATGACTATTCGGCTTTCACTAGTCATGCAAATCAGCATGCAGTGGGCCATGTGTGCAAGTGACTCTGAGGGACTCCCTGTCTCCATCTCCACTGTATACTGCCACGGTGTGTCACCTGGGTAGAAAAACCACTCATTTCACCAGACACTGGCGAAATGCTCCATTGTCCTCCTCCTCCAGCTCAACTCCACCGGACTCATGTGGCCATGAGATGTAGTCGCTACTTCTCCAGTCCCCTGACCAGACAGATTTTGCAGCATTTGTTCCAGGAAATGCAGCAGTGGAATGACATTGTTCATCCTGTAGTCCTGGCAACTGACAAATAACGTCACCTTCTCAAAGGGCCTGAACAAATGGCAGGTGTCACGCATGTGCTGCCACTGGTTGACATCCAAATTACACAGGGGAGTACTCCGGTCCGCTTGGATCATCCAGAAATCATTAATGGCCTTTCTTTGTTCATAGAGTCGGTCCAACATATGGAGGAAATGTCGCATATCAGCTTATGTAGGGGGAGGCCATTCTGCCACTGCAGCTCATTGAGGGTATGCTTGGTTCTGTAGGAATGGATTCGTGAAATTTCCTGGCCCCGTTTAGAAGTCTTCAGATAGGTGGGAAAACTTGAGGGGAAACCTTTCACAAC
>JAODAL010031180.1:0-48810 GCA_025379985.1 Phyllomedusa bahiana | reverse complement strand
AAACCAAATCAAGTTTTTTTAGGCTAAAACTCAGTGCATTTTCAGTGGTATTTATTGTTCAGTAAAAGTGACATTGTAAATTAATTTGGCAGAGCATTACAATTAAAGTGATACCAAATCTGCATATTTTTATGTTTGATAACCTTTATTTGTTAATAAAATACAGTTTAATAGATTTGTTTTAAAGGAAACCTGTCAGGTGATTTATGCTGCCCTATCTCAGAGCAGGTTGTGGTAAAGGGACAGAAGCTGAGCTCTGTGATATGTAGGTTTATATGATTTGGAGCAAGATTTCTAAGTAAAAAGCAGAGGAAATACCGACTGGACTCCTTAAAGTGGTTGTCTCATCTCAAAGTTTCATAGGATGCATGAATGAAATAATGCTGCTTTGCTCCGTCACTTCCTGGTCAAGCTGTCTGTAATTAGCATATGAGCTCAGTGTATTCAGACTTCTCTGTTTATTAGATTAGATTAAATAAATTACCTTCTCTAAGGTCCAGAAAAGCTTCTTAGCTAATGTAATCAGTAGAGTAATATCTGATCTTTCAGACAAAAGACAGTAAACACACAAGCTCTCACACTGCTGCTGAGACCTGTGTGATGACGTCACTCCCTACTATCAGATAGAACAAACAGCAGGGGAAAAGGAGTACGCAGGTCGATCACTTGGGAAACCTGAGAGGGCCCAGAAGGTGATAAAATCACTTGTAGCTCTTTAACAAAAAAAGATGAACAAAGCAATATATGTGGAAAACGTCTTCATTTAGTGTTCCCTACATTTTGAAAGCTATTCTTTGTAGCGAGACAACCCCTTTAAGAGACAGTAGGAGTCCTGCTTACCCTGTCCCAGTGATTGACAAGTTTCCCTGTATCAGTGTGTATACAGAGCTATCAATCACTGCATGTGGACAGGGTCAGTAGTACTTTTAGTTTCACTTTCACAGATTTTCTCTGGTTTTTACTCAACTTCTCTCCATCTATCACTTCCTGCTCTCAGATACAGCGGCATATACCACCTGAGGCTATGTTCACACGGCGTACTTTTGACACGCATTTCGCAGCGTATTTGCGCTCTAATACAGGCGAGATGCGCGCTGAAATTACGGTAATCCATAGTTCTCATAGAGAACTGTGGATTATACCTCCTCTCCCCACTCGTACAATACGGTTGTATTGTACATGCGGGGAGATGTGTCATGTTTATGGGGCCGGCGGGCTCCCGAGAGATACGACGTACTGCGGCGCGTACAGTACACGCCGCAGTACGTTGTGTGAACATACCCTAACAGGATCCCTTTAAATTAATTAGGATCTAAAACTGTATCTGTGATGGCAGCCATAACAGCATGTTATGATCTTGTTTTTGAGGGTAACACAAAAAAAAACAGCAGCACTCATTGGCACTAAAACCCATGTAAACATTTAATTTATGAAACATTTAAACTGCTATCTTTTCTATGGGTGTAAAATGGAAGTTTTTTTTAGTGCATAGTTTGATCAAATTCTGTATGCCAACCTACCTTGTCAAGGTAACTTCATCAAATTTGTGTGTTTTTTGCATTGATGGAGTAACACCTGGAGCCTACTATATCTAAACTAGTAGATGCTGCTGTTGTTATTGGCTGATTTCTAAGGGATTAAACTGCATTACCACTGGGTGTAAGGTATAAGTGATTCTTACTAGCGATGCCATGAGCACAGCTCCTGACCTGTGCCATCACTTTCCCATACATTTATGCCATGGGGAGAAAAGTTATGTTCCACCTGTGCTGTAAATGGCATTGTGAGGAAAGGTGTTAATTAGTGTTGAGCGATTACGTTGGCCATCGACATCGGATCGATGGTCGATAGTCGACCATCATCGACAAATATTCGATGGTCGATGGTAGAAATTTTGATCGGTGACCATTAAAGTTCCCATGGGAGAGCAACAACACCTTCATTTCTTACACCCAAACAGGGCTGGAGAAGCTGGAATTAACATTCACAACAGTCAAATGGATACGTGCTACATCTTAGGCAACACACTTAGGTTATAACAGCCACAGAACACATCACACACCATTCACTATCCCTGTCTTGTACCACAGCCTGACCCTTAAACCTGCATGACCCACAAATTAAAAAGTGCCAGAAGGCAGTATGATTTGAACCATCATTTTACTTGAACTGGACATTGAATATCCCTGTCCTGGAACGCAGCATGAGCCCCAAACCTGCAAAGACCCCCAGATTTAAAAAGTACCGGGAAAAAAGGGGTCTTCCAACCACCAATTTGGTTTCACTGGACATTGACGAGTCCTGTCCTGGGCCACAGCATGAGCCCCAAACTTGCATGACCCCCAGATTAAAAAGTGCCGGAAAAAGGAGTCTTTCAACCACCATTTTAGTTTCGCTGGACATTGACTATACCTGTCCTAGGCCACAGCATGAGCCCCAAACCTGCCGACCCCAGATTAAAAAGTGCCGGAAAAAGGAGTCCTTTCAACCACCATTTTTAGTTTCACTGGACATATACTGGGCCCTGTCCTGGGTATCGCTTGGCCCCCCCGATGATGTGGGCCGACCAATTGAGCTTTACTTGGAAATACTGGTTGGTTAACCGCTTTTTGTTCCACCCAGGTGCCCCCTTTTTCTTGCATTCTTTTCTCATTTTAAAATCAACGTGCTGGAGGAAATTGTCTCTGTACTTTGTTCTCTGTCCGTGCTTCCATACTCCATGTCCTCTGAATAAGCTACATATGGTCAAGTTTTCCTGTAAACCCCACTTGTACAATTCAGGAAAGGGAATTTTTTTAACCAGCTATTTTGTACATGCAAGTTTTTTAGTAGTTTAATTCTAGAAAAACACATTTTTAAAATAGGATGGAATCCCCACCATGTCTTTGTTTCTCTTTTTTTAATTGTATTAAATGGGTTTGTCCCCAATACAGGGATTGAAAAGCTATGTTAAAGATCTTGCAAAAACAAGTCATTTTGGGGAAATATGTGTCCATTAACAGCGTCCTACCTATTCCTGTTTCTGACAGCACCATCACCCTTGAGCCACTCTTGACAATTGTGAAGAACAAATGTCTGTTAGAAACAACATTTTTTACAATAGGACCTGTAGTCTAGCTGCATGTCACAGCAAAATGACCAAAAGTGAAAAAGAACACCTATCTGAAATGTATACTGATAATAAAAGGTATTTTTGGCACCTATCAACCTGTGCTGACTACAAAATTGCTGGATTCTAATTTAACTGCAAGGTGGCTATATCAACAAAGCTGGAATGGGCAAAATTGAAAAAGAACACCTATCTGAAATGTATACTGATAATAAAAGTGGAGTTTTGCACCTAACAAAGAGACCTGCAGTTACTAGAAAAGATGTGTATATATATAAAGTTCAGGCTGCCCAATATCCAGGAAATATTTCAATAGAAAACTGTTAATAATAAAGCTATTGCAGTGCAATGTCTACACTAAGTCTTGGTGAACTTTATCCAGTATTCTTTATAGAGCTTGTCTGTGTTCGCCCGCGGGGGCCCCCCGCTCCCCTCCGTGACTTTACAGCGGTAGATGCTCCTTTAAAATTCTCTACCTAATTACATAAAATCTTCCAATCTCTGATCTAACTAAGTTGTAAGGATCACAGCTAACAGTAAAGCTTTCTCTGTGAAGAAATAGAATAATTTCGCTGAGCTGGTTGGACACAGGCAGAGCGCACGTCCTACTGCTGTGAGAAGCTGAGAGACACTGATCATGAACAGGAAGGGCTGTTCTATGTAAAATGAGGTCATGTGATTTTTCCAGCCAATCACAACCATACACATCCCAGTCATGATGTCGCGCACACACATCTCACCCTGCTCTATTCTGTAAGCTGATTTGCTGGCCGCCAAAATGACAGGAAGCACCGAAAATGGCGCGATCTTAATAGATGATGCACAGATTTCAACTTTGTCGATAATAATCGCTCAACACTAGTGTTAATATATTTAGCTGATTCCCCTTCATAGATGGCTCAGGTCTGTGGATCCCACTAGGGCCCAGGTAGCTTCTATTACATTTGCTCCAGCCAATGTCTGTAAGCGGTGGAAAGACTGTGATGCAAGACTGCGAAAATTTTTGAAACCTACCTCAAACAAATTATAATGAGTTATTTTTATTAATGACGTATGTTTTTCCCGATCATGTAAACGAAAAAAGTATAGAATCAATCAATTTTGAAGAAACAATGATGGAGTTGTCTTGTAATTTGTATTTCTAAAAAATATTGGCCTTATCTAGAGGTGCAAATTAGTAAATTTGAAAAATACGCAATTGCGCCAGCCATTTTTTTTTTTTTTTTTGGGATGGAGAGGATGTCTGGATAATTTTTATGGAGTTCACTGTGCAAGATATATTAGCTTTATTCTGCAGGTTGGTACAATTCCAGCGATGCTAAATGTATGTAGTTTTTCTTATGGTTTACTTCCTACTTTAAAAGAAAATGAAAAGTTTGGGTCACATGTTTTAAAACTGCTAAGGTCTAAGACTTTCTTTGTTGCCCATAGTAACCAATCAGAGCTCGTCTTTCATTTTTTCAGAGCACTATATAAAATGAAAGGAGCTCTCTGATTGGTTGCTATGGGCAACAAAGAAAGACTTAGACCTAGACAGTTTTTCATGTCTCCCTTTTTTTTTCAAATTTACTTTGCATTGCCATTTTTTGAGAGCAATAGCTTTCTTATGTTTCTGGCTATGGATTTGTGTGAGGGCATGTTTTATGCAGACCGAAGTGTAGCTTTTTATTTATTTTAATTTGGGATACATGTTACGTTTTGACCACTTGTTATTCCAGGTTTTTGGGGAGATGAACTAGGCAAGAAACTGAAATTTTGAATTTAGAGGAGACATGTATGAAAACTGTCTCAATCTCAGACTTTCTTTGTTGCCCATACCAACCAATCAGAGCGCCCCTTACATTTTTTCAGAGCACTATCTGAAATTAAAGAGGAGCTTTGGTTGCTATGGGCAACAAAGACAGTCTTAGACCTAGACAGTTTTCATACATGTGGTCCCAGGTTTTTTTTCTACGTCATTCACTGAGCAGGATAGATAATGTTATATTTTAAGAGATTGGACTTTTATGAATATGGCTGTACCAATTATGTTTTTTTTTTTTTTTTTTTTAAAAGTCTACAATGGCAAAATGGGGTGTTTTGCTCTTTTAACTATATTTTTTTAGAATTTCAAAACTTTTTTTTTTTTACTTGTAATTTTTTTCTCCCTAGGGCACTGATTACTTTTGCTTGTGATCCCTTACACACTGTTCTGCAATACTGAATGTTGTACCTTCACATGCAGAACTACACAAGGTTAGGAGATTATCCTTCTGGTAACCCACTCCAGTTATTGAAAATTATACTACATTAGGATGGCAGCTTCTCTCCTGCCTACCCCTTTTGGGTTTCTTTCACAGGTTGGCACTTGCTAAGATAGAATTCTGCAATACTGTATATTGGCAGCATATAGTAGGATTATTAAAATTGTGGGTTTAGCGACCTTGATTAGGCCACTAGTTGCCATGACAAAGGTTGCTACCCTGCGATTGGGTTGCAGAGAGCCAATGGGTGGCAGAACCAGAACAACACACTGATTTGTAGTTCGGTTATGTTGACTATAGCATCTAAGTGGTTAAATGACTAGAATTGGAATTATCACCAATCCTGGCCACTAAGGGTGGGTGTCACCTGTAATTTACAGCTGGCACTGCAGGATATGGAGTAAACTGTGTATGAACCTATGCTCTATACACTGTTCCTGACATCATGATGTACAGTTACATCATATGTTAGTAAAGGATTTAAAGAAAATATGGCTCCTACAAGAAAGTTGTAATTTGAAACAGTGGAATGGATTGTAAAACTCATTCAGGTTGGTAAGCCAACACAGTTTCTGGCAAAATATGTCCGCTGTGTGTAAGATTTGGCAACAAAAAAAGTAAAAAATTCAAGATCGAGAATACAAAGCGGTATGCCTTGTAAATAGAAAATACATAATAAATCGAATGAAGAACAAATTGTCGAAACAGTAATGCTATGTCTACACTGCAGTGGACAAAAAACGACCTGAAAACAAATTACTAAAAACGTTCATGAAACTGAGTTTTCTGTCCACTGCCTGTCAAAAGCAGCTGAAAAAACGTCCGTTTTTTGGTGCGTTTTTTCGTTTTTTGGAGCGTTTTTTGAAGCATTTTTTGGAGTGTCTTTGCTCTGCTTTTTAATGTATGCGCAAATTAAGCCATTGGATGTAAACTACACCCTACAGGTGGAGTTAACATGTTAAGTAGTCACTTTCTTTAGATCACTGTAGCCATTGTGAGCACATTGTCCTTTATGTGCTGCTGCTGTGTGCTACTGCTTTATTAAATTTTGCACCAGATTCTTGCGCCAAAATCCACAAACACCCACATTATCTTTGCATACAGCAAGATAACTGTATTAGCGTAAAAATCTGTAAAGAAAAGGATTTTACCGCCAAATTCCACAAAAACGCATTATTGCGCCAAATTCCGTAAAAAAATAAAAAATACATTTTAGTGTCAGAAGCGTGATCATTTTTATTAGCGCCAAAATTTTTAAAGATATTGAACTAATCCCCCAAATCTGTTAAAAAAAACGGATTCTGGCACCGAAATCCGTAAAAAAGCTAGATCACTTTATTAGCGCCAAAATCTGTAAAGATACGGATTTTAGCCCCAAAAGCCATAAAAAACGGATTTTTGCCGTCAGAAGCGAGATAACGTTATTAGCGCCAAAATCAGTAAAAAAAATTACTTTAGTGCCAAAAAACAAAAAAAATGGATTCTGGCGCCAAAATCCATAAAAAACGTATTCTGGCGCCAAAATCCGTAAAAAAAACTTATTTTCAGCATCAGTAGCGAGATAACTTTATTAGCGCCAAAATATGTTTAGAAGAGGATTTTAGCATCAAAATCTATAAGAAAAAACAAACAGATTCTGATGCCAAAATCTGTAAAAAAACGTATTTTTAGCGAAAAAAATATGAATTGCGCAAAAATCATTAGCGACCAAAGCATGATCATTTTATTACAAAAGGTACAAAAAAGGACTCATCAGACACTTGTATGCAAATTTGATAAGATATAACCTTTGTTATACCCACTATAGGTGGGACTTGGGTCTCCTGGGAGGATTTTCATTGAAAAATCACGGCAAAAAACGCCGCGAAATCGCGGCAAAAAACGCGCCAAAAGACGTCCGGCGCTTTACATAGACTCCTGTAGTAAATTTTCTGCCCGGCTCTGCCATTTTTTTTAGAGCATGTTGCAAAATACGACCAGTGAAAAAAATGAGCAGAAAAAAGAAGCTCAGGGTAGACGACAGGACGTTTTTACAATAGAAGTCTATGGGAGATGATTACAGTCGTTTTTCCAGCGTTTTTAGAAAACGAAAAAGGCTGAAAAAAAGGACATTTTTCTGTGCAGAGTAGACATAGCCTGTTTGTGACACAATTGTGAGAAATCAGCGTTTGGATTTACATATAGAAAGGCAAACAAAAACCAGCTCAAACACCTAAACAAAAGTAGTAAGATTACAGTGGTCTAGAGAAAAGCAGTCATGGATAGAGTGTGGATGGTTGGATGAAAGTGATATGCAATGATGAAACACCAATCTGCATTGGCCAAGGACATGGTGCCAGAACCTCTGTCTGGTGCCATTCTAATGAAGTATATAAAGATGACTGCCTAAAGTTTATTAAAGAAGCATAACAGAAAAAAGAAAAAACAGAAGCAACAACTATTGCCATATATAATACAGATAAGGCGTGATAATGGAAGTTTATACAGTACGCTGTAATGTTCTCGTGCCTAACAATCAGACTACAAATGATAATGTAATCAAATATCATAATCAACTTATAGTACAGCCAATACTAGTGCTTAAGACAGCACCAACATATTGTCTAAATGAAAAGATCAGGCTGAACATGTTTGTAGAAACAGTAGAGTCTGAAAACAGCTTTTGGAGAACGAAAATCTTAGCATTAAAAAAAAGGAACAAACAAAAAGAAGAACAAACGTTTCGGTCTCTCTAACAATTCTACAAAAGAGGGGGGGCACCAGCTTTCAATCCACTATATCAAGTGGGCCCCCAGATAACGCATGTTCAGCGTACATTGCGTAATCCGGCGAGGCACAGAACCTCCCCACTCTTTTATGATGTTGGGTTGAAAGTTAGATAGAGGACCAAGGGAGATGACGATCCTTACCTCAACACTCAATGCATAGGTGTACATAAACAGTTTGGGACACTTTTCTCATTCTGTTTGCAAAATAATAGTTTTATTTTTAGGAAAGCATTTAGGCTGGGTTCACACGGTGTATTTGCAGGGCGTAATTACACCGTGTGGCCGGGAGCGGGGGCGGGGGGCCGACACCTCGCCGGCTCATAGACTTTCATTACCAGCGGCATTACGCCGCTAGTAATTCACATGTCACTTATCTCCCTCCGCGGCGGATTCGCCGAGCAGGGAGAGGAGACGTAATCCATAGTTCTCTATGAGAACTGTGCATTACCGTAGTTACTGGGACGTTTTCAGCCCGTAATTTGCGCACTCCGGCGCGTAATTACAGACTGAAATACGTCCTGGTTTAAGCCGTGTAAACATAGCCTTAAACCCAATGGCATGGCCAGCAAACAGTCTGGATCTCAATCTGATTAAACATTCCTGTGGAAGTTCTATAAATTGGCTGATCTGCAGATTGTTGATTTGACAAAGTTGTGACCAGCTTGATATAGAATATTGTTAGTGAAGTCCATGCCTCAAGAAATTCAGGCTTCTTAAAATCCCAAGGAGGAGCAGCAAGGTACTGGGATTTTTTTAATTGAAATAGCAGCATATGGCATTAGTTAAAACATTTGACTTTTATTTGTTTGTAGTATGTTTCACATAGCTGGAACGTTTAGCTTTTAAGCAAATATTGTTTTTAGTCATGTTTATGATTTGTTATACAGTAAAAAAAAAAATGGGTGTCTATCCCGTAAGTGTGGTGCTCCTATAATTATTGCGAGGGATTAAAGTGGTCTTGGCAGTTTAAAAAAAAAAAAAAAATAGATAAGGTGGGAAAACAAAATGAATGGTAAGTAGACCAAAGTTGTAAGAAAGAGGATATAGAATAGCAGTCCTTAGTGGTTGGTTAATGTCTGTAATATCCATGTAACCTGCACATGTCACAAAAATAAAATTGTGTATGGTTGACAATATTTTACAAGGGCTAGTCATTTACAAGCCGTTTTTTGGGGGGTTTTCTAGGCAAAAACTTTAAGTTTTGTATTCTTATCCTACCTATACTGTATGCTATACTCCTGCTTTTGGTGCAGGAAAAAAACAAACAAAAATGTGTTAAAGGGGTTGTCTCGCTACAAAGAATAGCTTTCAAATTGTAGGGAACACAAAATAAAGACATTTTCCAAATATATTGCATTGTTCCTCTGTTTTCCCTAAAGAGATACAAGTGAATTTATTACCTCCCTGGCTATTTCAGTTCCCTCAGTAACCAACCTGTAAACAAATCTCCTGGGCTGTTTGTTCAATGAGATAACAGAGAGTGAGTCATCACACAGGTCAGCAGTGTCAGTCAGTGTCCTGTGCTGCCAGACAGTAAAAAGCTTGATTTATCTCAAGTAAACAGCTCTGTAATTAGGGCTTTTGTTTTGGGGATCAGATAAGAAGTCCTTCCAGTAGTTTGAGAAGCTAATCTAATCTAATTAGCATCTGAAAGCACAAAGTAGCTGTACAAGCATGGAGTTTATGCAAATTAGTCTGAACCAGGAAGTGACAGAGAATTTCTTTCATGCATTCTTTGAAACCCTGTCGGGAGACAACTCCTTTAAATAGACCTTTACAGTATAAGAATAAAATGAAATAGTAGTAGTTATTCAATCAGACTTTTAAATATATCTTGTATTTTCAGAAGCCAAATCAACAGTGAATGAGTCATAAACCGAATGGGAGAGGAGTTACTGGGAGGAAAACATTTCACCAGTTCTTCAGGCTCTGGAGGCAGCACAAGGTAAGGAGAGTTTGGAACACATTTTGAAAACACAGAATTGGGGGTTGTCTCCAAGGTGACCAGTTGATTGCCTTGTGTCCTGTCAGCTACTGTCAGTCTCTTCCCTGCCTAATAATCACACACACTCACTGCTGAGCGAGTATTTAATCCCAGGTACTGTCATTCTACTCCCATCCTCTGTACTCCTCAGTAATTAGTCAAACAGTGCAAACAAATAAGAAAGAAACCTCAATCATGTATGTGCTCTGAGACAATAAAACAGACCTTTTTTGACTAGAGTGAGCACACTGTGGGGAAAGGCTTGGTGATGACAGCCTGCTGGGTCACATGATTTTCAGTTCAGACAAATCACACCCTCTTTTGAATACACTAAAAGCTGAAGCTTAATAAAGCAGGTGTGAAATGACTTTGTGGCAAAACACCTTTAAATAAACTGGACTTGCTTCTGGCAGAGCAGGCTGCGCTCTACCAGATTTATGACTTAATTGTTCTGAAACTTCTGTACTTTACAGCGTAAGGCCATGTTCACTCGACTTATTTGGGCACGTATTTCAGCCCGTAATTCGCGGTGTACTGCGCAAATTATGTGCTGAAATACGGCTCAGTCATTACGGTAATCCACAGTTCTCATAGAACACTATGGATTACATCTCCTCTCCCTGCTCGGCGAATCCGCCGCGGGGGGAGATAAGTGACATGTCATTTACTAGCGGCGTATACGCGCCGCTAGTAATGATAGTCTATGGGCCGGCGAGGTGCCGGCCCCCCGCTCCCGCCCCCGTCCACACGGCGTAATTGCAGGGCGTAATTACGCCCCACAATTAGCCGTGTGAACATGGCCTTAGAGACACCAGGGTGTCTCTCACTAACTTATGCTGCCCTCAGCAAGGGCATTTTAAACTGTGTGACAGGTTCCCTTCAAATAATTAGCAAGAAAGATGGGCACCACCAAAACTTACCAACACCTAGTATGTTCACACGGTTGATTTCTATGCTTATTTTAAGCACCAAAATCAGCTTTAAATGCTTGTCTGAAAACTGACTCATATTTTGCAGTTTTCAGACATCTTTTGGTGAGGATTTGATCTAATATTTTTCCACGCAGTCTTCAAAGCTGTTTTTCAGCGCCTTTTTTTGTTTTTTTTAACGCCCATATACATTTTTCGCCAGGGCGGTGCTTGGCCGTGAATCCATGTCCAAAACCACGTCAAAAATGCAGCACACTTTGTGTAAGGCGTTTTGAACACTGTTTTGAGGCTCTCCATTGTGTCCTATGGGTATTTTATTCCCTGAAAACGTCTCAAGAAGTGACATGTCACTTATTTTTCAGCACTGGAAATAGAGTAAAAACACTGTTGTATGAACTTCGACATGGTTTTTACATAAGAATCAATAGAAATGAACTGGAGGTGATTTAAAGTTGTTTTGGATGCTATTTTGTGGGCGGAATCCAAGCCAAATCCTCCCTGAAAACAGCGTCAAAATCAGCCTTGTGATCATGTCTGTACAGTATACATGCATCAGGATAAAAAAGAAAACAATTCACTGTAATTGTAATGACCTGCTGGTTAAAGCTAGCATGTCATGTATACCACATGGTGACCGCTGTAAAAATGAAAATAAAAAACACTACCAGGTACGCTTCACAAAAACCTTGATAAAAAGTGATCAAAGCATCATGTGAACCCCATAATGATACCAATAAAAACGGCAACTCATCCCGCAAAAAACAAGCCCTTAATTAGTTCTATATACAGAAAAATAAAAAAGTTATGACTTTCAGAATCAACTTTCATAAAAACATTTCAACACATTTCTATTGTGTAAAAGTAATAAAACATAAAAATTATATAAAATATATATCCTTGTAATTGTACCGACCCTCAGGGTAAAGTTATTCTTTCATTAATACTGCACAGCGAACACTGTAAAAGTGAAACCCCAAAACAATGGCTGAACCAATTTTTTTTTTACCCCCATTTTAATGACCCAGTGCTAAAAAAAAAAAAAAAAAAAAGCTGTGGAACACCTGTGCGCCCAAAATGCACAATACACCCCTAGATGAAATCCATGAGGGCTGTTGAATCCAAAATGGGGTGACTTCTTGAAGATTTCACCTGTTCTAATACTTTGGGGACTTTGCAAATGCGACCTGGCACCCACCACACTCTGCGTTCCACAGGCCAAATAGCGCTCCCTCCCTTGCATGCCCTGCCTTGCGCCCAAACAGCAGTTTACACCCACATATAGGGTATTGCCAAACTTGGAAGAAATTATGTAACACATTTTGGGGTGCTTTTTTTCCAGGATTCCTTGTAAAAATGAAACATTTTCAGCTAAAATTGCAGATTGTTGGAAAAAAATAGTTTTTTCATTTTCACAGCCTAATGCTAAAAAAATTAGTGAAACACCTGTGGGGTCGATACACTCAGTACAACCTTGGATATTTTCCTTAAGGGGTGTAGTTTCTAATATGGGGTCTTTTTAGGGGTGTTTATTAAGTTTTAGCACCTAAGAGTAATGGCACCTACAGAAAATCGTAATGAAAATGACACCCCAAAGTCCAGAGGGTGCTCCTCCTATTCTGAGGCTTGTGGTTGAGTCAAATAGCGCACTAGGGCCACATATGGGATATCTCTAAAAACGGCAGAATTGAGGATATCGATACTAAGTGGCATTTTCCTTGTCAAATCTACCATGTTCCAGTGAATAATGGATAAAAATTGAAAATCTGCAAGAAAAGTGAAATTTTCACCTCCACTTTGCTTTAATTTCTGTGAAACTCCTAATGGTTTAATAGACTTAATAAATGCTGTTTTGAATACTTTAAGAGGTGTAGTTTCTTAGATGGAGTCATTTATGGGCTATCTAACATACAGGCCAATCAAAATCACGTCAGAACTGGACTGGTTCCTAAAAAAAAAATCAACGTTGCAAATTTTCTTGAAAATGTGAAAAATTACTAATAAATTTCTAAGCCCCCTAATGTAATAAAAAAAGATGTTTAAAAAAATGTCTACAGTAGACATATACTAGATGCTAGTTATAAACTATTTTGTGTGGAAGGACCATCTGTTTTGCACGCAGAAAAATTTTTAACTTTGAAAATGGCAAATTTTTCCAAGGTTTCACAACACTTTGATATTTTTCACAGATAAGCAAGAATTGTATAGACCAAAATTTCTTACTAACTCAAAGCACAATGGGGCAGATTTATCAATAGTGTCTTACTTTTAGACAGTGTAAAGTTAGACTAGACCGTTTTATAATGCGCCACATTTATCATAGTGTTGATATATCTGGCGCAGGTTAGAACTGTCTAGTCTAACTCTGTACCACAATTAAGCTGTCATACTTTCACACGAGAAACGCAGACAAAATCTGGGCACATTTTTGGTCGTGGTTAAGCCACGCCCCTTTCCCGCGCGAAACCACGCCCCTTTTTGTCGGGCGAGCCACTGAAGCATCTGAAACTGTCTAAAAAACATAGTAAATATGGCGAAAAGCTGGTTTCTGGTGCAAATGGAGCCAGAATTCTGGCGCAACTGCTTTGATAAATCTGCCCCAATGTGTCTCGAGAAAACAGTCTCTGAATCAAATGGATAGGTAAAAGTATCAAAAAGTTATTCCCACATAAAGTGAAAGTTGACAGATTTAAAAAAATGGTGCTCTGCCAGGAGGGTCAGAACTGGCTGTGGCGGTAAGGGGTTAATAAAAACATTTAAAACAAAAATAATGTTATCTTTAGCTGCCATCATCTTTTGGCACTCGTTTTCTTTTTTGTCCTGATACACAAAATGCCTTTAAGTCACAAGCTGGAAGTCTGCAGTTTTTCCCAATTCAAAAAGGTTTTTATTAAAGCACACTGGTACAATGTTACATCGTTTTCAATCAAATGAAAACATACAGTCATGAGCAAATAGCGTCACAATCAGAAAAAAAACATGTAGGGGTTTAAAGAAAACATTAACAAAGTAGGGTTGTGGCCCTCAAAGAATTTAAAATCGACGAGTCATGTATTAACAAAAAAAAATCTCGGGTTTTGTTTGGATACTTTAAGCCCTTAAACAGTAAATACAAAAACCGACCCAGTGGACTACAATCCCTAAACAACAAAAAGAAAAAGAGGAGAAAATAATTCCCGGGCAGAATCTGCAGTTTTTTTTCCCTACAGCATTTATTGCCATCTGGGCTTCGTAAGGTAAAGTTTATACACACTTAGATGTCAACACAGGAATATTTTGTTGTTTCACATAAGTAAAGGGAAATCTGAACAGGAACATTACTAAAAAGGGAGGTGTTTAAAAAGTTTTAAATCTAACCCCTTGTTCCACAGCCAATTTTGACAGTAACTGTTCATATGTTCATCATCTTCTTTTTAATTTTTCATTGTTTTTGTGAACAAGATAGATCTTTAATGATGCCAAAAAATTAAAAACATTTTTGTGGGTTGGGAAAAAAAATAGCAAAATTTTTAAAAAAAATTTTTTTTGGGGAAAAAGTAGTATGCGAAAATACCAAATTTATACACTTCTTGTTTTCTTTTGCTGTGCTTACAAATTTAAATAAAAATCTGTGAAGCGTATTAGGACTTTTTAATGAGGCAAACAAAACATTTTAGTGGTACCTTTTTAGACTGTCTTGGACTTTGGGATCTCTTTTTGCTACAGTTCTAAGGGCAGTAGAGTCCCCCAAAAAAAAGCAGTTTGGGCATTTCCCTTCATTTTCGTGTATTATGCCAGATTGTGTTCTCCTATTAAGCCATTTCTTTAGCACAGCTTATTAAGAGTACTAAGATGGCACACTCAAAATCCTCCTTCAAGCCCTTGGCTACTGTGACAATCTAACACTATGCTTTCCTCATTAACCACTGCAGTTTTCTAGGCTGAAAAAAATTGCTGAAAAATTACCTGGATGCCATAGTCTCCTAAACTGAAAACTGTAGGAGCAAAATAAATTTTTAATTACCAAGTTTAAATATAAATGAGTGGTAGCAATGTTATAATAAAAAAGACTGTGTGCAGTGTCCATGTCTGTCTCCTCCTTCTGATTCCTTTTTTTCTATTAAAAATTATGAATTTGAAATTTTCTTAAAATTCTGCACTGGATGAGAGGCGGGGACGGAACACACACTCATGGTTGTGATAGTCAGTTCTGTGCCATGACTTTCTTCTGTGAAGATTTTTTTAAAAAGTAGACAATGGTTAGGAAAACTGACATGGATTTTTCAAAGAATCCACAGTAAAAATTAAAAGGGAAAATTTTCAGATTTCTATACAATGTATTGGGAGACCTGTGACAATTACCCATGGATGCAAAGAAGCGAATCTACAACTTTCCCATATGGCCTCCATGTAAAGAATAAACATCACCAGATTGTTTGTTATTCTGCTTGAACTTTTTTATTGCATGTGAACGGACCTACAGTAACTGTGGAATTCATGCCTAAGCAGGGGCGTAATTAGAGAAGCCTGGGCCCCAAAGCAAACTTTTGGATGGGGCCCTCCCCCCCCCCCCCCCCCTCTCCCCCACCCCCCTGCCCGACCATGTCCCAAGACATTTGTTAGATAATGTAATAATAATGGGGCAAATCCCTCACCTACATTTCCCACATAGCTGCCAAAAAATCCCCTAAAACCAAAAACCCAAACATTCCCAAAACACTACTACAAAAGGACCTGATTAAACCGCAGAACTTTGACAAAAAATTACCACCAAACAGTGATGGTAATACCCCACACTTTTTCTGGGGCATACACAAAAGACCAATAGTTCCCCCCATTAATGACCCCTATAGGCTTAACTAGTTACACGGCTCTAGACGTAATTCCTCCATAAAGTGTTAAAAACAAGTTTTCATCTTTTGGGCCACAGGGAGTTTCTTGACGAGTCGTTGACTTTCCCTTTTGTTTTCCCCATCCAGTCCAGAACGCCAGAGACTCTCCCACCACTTGTCCCTGAGATTTAATACAAATATATTGAATCCCACTTTTTTACACCCCCTCCCCCCGACCCCCGGCATATGGGATCCATTTAGGGGATGCAGGGTTTGGTAGCTATAGGGCCCCATATAGATAGGCAGGCGGCTATAGGGGGGCCCTATGGTAGGAAAAGGGAGGTTTAAGTACTTAGGGGGGTTTGGGTAAGCGACGGGTTTGGGTAGCATAGGGCCATATATGTAGGGAACGGGCATAGGGTTAAACTATAGGGGCCCCTACAGGCAGCTTTTTATGGGAGTCTATAGGGGCCCCATACGGCAGGGTTAGGGTTAGGGGATGGACCAAAAAAGGCAGGGGGGGGCTTAGGGCAGGTTGTGGGGGCCCCAAAAAGCAGGCAGGGGGCTTTAAACGGGTAATAGGGCACCAATAGGCAGCAAGGGGGTTTTGGGGGGGGGTAAAAGGGCCTATAGCAGGGAGGAGGCTTTTGGGGGGGTTATAGGTCTCCATAAGACAGGAGGGTGCTTTTGGGCAGGTTGTAGGGCCCATATAGGGGGAGGGGGCAAGGGCAGGTTGTAGGGGCCCCATTAGGCAGGCAGGGGCTTAGGGGAGGTTGTAGGGCCCCATTAGGGAGGCAGGGGTGCCCTTTTGGGAGGAGGGGGTCAAAAGGGAGGGAGGTGGGGGTCATATAGGAGGGAGGGGGGGGTAATAGGGAGGGGGGGCATATAGGCAGGTGGGGGGATAAGGCAGGGGGAGGGGGCAAACTAGGCAGGGGGGGTCATGTAGGCAAAAGGTGGGGGTTTGTAGGCATCAGGTGGGGTGTCATGTAGGCAGGGGGGGGTCATATAGGCAGGCAGGTGGGTCATGTAGAAAGGGGGGGTCCAGGCAGGCAAGGAGGCTTCAAAAGTTAAAAAATAAATAAATCACTCACCCGCCCCACAGCAGGGGCTCCCCCCGGGCAGTCGTGCTCGGGCGGGTTTTGCATAAATGACGTCATCGCACAGTCCAGCGGCACTGTGGACTGGGCCTAGCAAGCAACAAGTGCGGCGGCTCCGCTCTGTTGACACCAGGCGGTTTGGTCTGAACGTCGGGGGCCGGAGGGCCCCGGGGGTTCAGAGGGAGGGAAACGCCGGGCCCCCAGCTCCGCGTCCGCGACAGGGAAATATATTTTCCTGCCGGGGGGCCGCGGAGCAGAACACCGGGAATGGCCCCGGGGAACGCGCCCCGGGGCCCCCAAAGCGGGGGGCCCCGGGGCAGCTGTACGTCTGCTACCCCGGGAGTTCCGCCCCCGTGCCTAAGGGGTATTACACACTTAAAAGGGACAATCTGCCCCCCTATTTTGCGCCAACTCCGGAAAATGGGGCGAGATACTCCCAGTCTTACGGTAACCCCCGCTCTGGAACTCCCCTCCCTGCTGGGGCAATACGGCGAACGGGGGGGGAAGAAAAACCCCGGGGTATACTGCCGGAAAAATGAAGTCTAGGGGGGCCGGGGGGCTGCCCCCCCCCCCCGCCACCCCGCCCCCTACACATGGGGAATTGCGGGGCGAAAAACGTCCCGCAAATTTCTGCCGTGTGAACAAACCAAAAAGGGTTTGTTCACAAAACAATTTGGCGCTAATTTTCGTGAGTTTTTTGGGGAAAAAATCGAAAAAAAATTTAGTGCAGCAATCATTGAGTGCAGTGTAAATAAAAATGTGAAGGAAGCAAGAATCTGCCTCGGGCCAGAGCGTACGGCACAGTACGCGCCGTAAATACAGCATGTGAACTCTAAATTCTGACAGAACCCTGTGGCCTGAGTTATGCACTTGCACATGGTAAAAGGGCATTTTTTTCACAAAGTACTAGATGGTTGATCTTTTCCTAGAAGATTCCTTGCCATCGCAGTGGAAGAAAATGGAAAATTTTAAAACTGATCCATTAATCGCCTGAAAATTTCAAAATGAACACCATCTTCCATAGGGTTTAAGAAAAATTTACAAAAAATGTGATGCTTTCCTAGAGGATGTATTGCCCCAGATAAATGCGGCTGTCAGCTTTGCTCCACCAACGTTTTCCTCTTCTAAAATATTTGCAAGCAGCAGACTGGCGCAGTGATTTTTAGAGGGAGGTTTAGCAGATATGCATAGCATGTGGTTCATCTGCTATCTGCAGGGCAAAAAATGTGAATGTTACAATCACAGAAAAAAAGCTGCAACAGAACTAGTCGCAAATGGTGACATGACTATATATTTTTGTTGTCCGTTGCAAATTCTTAGACGCATAGGCGTCCATTTAAGACCTCATCTGGGGCCGTGCACTACAGTTAATGAATAATATTAAAGGGAATCTGTCGCCATTTTTTTCTTAATTAAGTAAAACAAGATACTTTTCTTCTTAGCTGTTTTTTTTTCTGATTGAATTTCTCAATTTGGGTTTTCTGTATAGTTTGAGGTAACCTTCTTGCTGAGCTGCATTTTGCAGCATTTAGAGAGATTTTTTACAGCACTTCAGGGCATAGGAGGCCTGTGAACGGATCATCCAAAGGGGAAATTTTATAGGAGAGTTTTCTAGGCTTGCTCTGTGAACTGGGAAGAAGTAAGCGTGCAGGGAGGGGGAAATATGTGACCGGTTTTAATTTTGTTTATATTTAAAAACTTGGTGTCTCCTTTCAGTGTAATCCTGCTTGTACTGATCATGAGCAGACTACTGAAAATCTTTCTCTTCAGAACACGAAGTGTCAGACTATTGGGCATAGTGGCCAAAGTGAAAACTGCAGGATTTCACGATTTGTAAAAAAAAATATTGATAGTGATATGGGAAATAAAAAACAAAAAAACACAACCACAAATTATTAAAAAATGTGTCTAACATAAAAACATGAGTTAAACAATAGGTCATTTTTGATTTTACATTCCCTTTAAATGTCTTGTGACATAGCATCTGTTAATGGATTGGATATATTAAGCAACACATATCAGTTTCTTGCTAGAAGCAAGAAAAATGGGCAGGTAAAAAGATCAGAGGGTCCTTACAGGGTCCACATTGTGATTATTAGAGGACTGGGTTAAAGCATCTCCAAAATGGCAGGTCTTGTCAGTTGTTTACGTAATGACATGGTTACGTACCTACTAAACGTGGTCCATGAAACACAGAAGGCAACTGACAACAATACCCAAGCATTATTGATGCATGAGGGGAGCAGTGGCTTGCTGGTCTCGTCCAATCTCACGAAAGAGCTAATGTAACACAGATTGCTGAAAAAGTTATTGCTGGCTATGGTAGAAGGTATCAGAACATAAAGTGGATCACAATTTGCCCCATAGACTGGTCAGGATGCCTATGATACCAGCCAGATGAGGCAGTATGATGCTCTTTGCAATGCTTTGCTGGGAACCCTCGGGCCCTGGCATTCATGTGGATGTTGTTTTGATATGTCCCACCTACCCAAACTTTGCTGCAGATAGGATCTGCTCCTTTATGGTATTCCCCAATGGCAGTGAACTATGTCAGCAAAATGATGTGCTCATGACAAAGAATTGAAAGCTGTGAATTTTGCTTCCAAATTCATTGGATGTCAATCCAATCAAACATCTTTGTGCTAGAGCAGGCATCCTCAAACTGTGGCCCTCCAGCTGTTGGGGAACTACAGCTCCCATCATTCCCACTTTTTATAGGTTATATAAATGCATGATGGGAGTTGTAGTTTCCCAACAGCTGGAGGGCCGCAGTTTGAGGATGCCTGTGCTAGAGCAACAAGTCCAATCCATAGATGTACCATCTCACAGTTTATTGGACCACAGTTTATAGATTGGCTGTTAACTTCTTATGGCCAGATAAAATATGGCACCTTCAGAAGTCTTGTGGAGTTCATGCCTTGACAGGACAGTACTGTTTTGATGGCACAGGCTAGACCAACGCATTATAAGGCAGGTGATTTTAATGTTACAGTTGATCGGTATGTATGAGAGCTATTACATTATTTCTACTGAAGCCATTTAGTGAGATTAAAAATGTGACATGGATAAACATGTCATTACTGTGTTTAGTTAAATCTACAAGTCTCTTGCAAGAAGAGCAAAGGAAGGAAGTATAGTCATAAAAAGTGCTTACAGGAGATCTGCAACTTCAACTTTTGATACAGCGAAACAAAGTATAACAAGATATAGGAAGAAGCAATCCAGTTTTTACTGATAAAACCTTCACAACTAAACTGTGTTCACATCTCTGTGTAGGTCAAAATATAACAAATTCCACATGCACCACTACTGTATCAACATAAAAAAACTGTTAAATACATTACTGAAGTGTATTTTACTATGAAAACTGGGAAGTTCATTACTAGGCATTTTTAAATGGGCTGCACTGCGTGGATAGGGTTTTTTCAAAATATTCCAATGCAATGTAACATTTTTCTCTGAATACGTCACACCTGCAGCTAAACTGCAACAAAGAAGAGAAAACTCGTTCTGGAAAGCATGAAACCCACCACTTAAAGGGGTTGTCTCGCTACAAGAATTGTTTTTTATGTTAAAGATCTTGCAAAAACAAGTCACTTTGCTATGTGTCCATTAACAGTGTCCTACGTGAGTTATCCCCTCTTGTGTGGGCTGCATCAGCTCCTCAGGCCGCTATAGCTACACACCTGTTCAATCTCTCATGATAGGCTGTCAGCACTGGTTGCTATAGCTACAGACCTGGCTTCTACTGCAGACTAGAAGAAGCCAGTAAACACGTCCCTGAATTCAAAATGAAATCAAGAAAATAGGACTAAGGTAAGAAGAATCAATGTAGTGAGACAACCCCTTTAGGCCTGGTTTACATCTGTGTCGGAGGTTGTGTTCGGAGCCTGCATAGCAGAGGTGAAACTGGATCTGTTTTGCAATGCACACCAACAGCACCCAATAGACCCCATTGACTATTGCAATATCCGTCATGTATGCTGCACTATTGTTATTGTCATTTTTCACAGAATCTGTGGTGGATGCTCGGATTGGAACCTTCAACACAGATGTAAACCAGTCTTTGGAAGCATCTGCAGATCTGTGTGTATCTATAATTTTACAAGTTTGTCCAACTTGTAAGAAAAATAGCTTCTGGGGTCCCATTGAAATTATACCTTCAGGACTGGGACAAGGTGTTTTGGCGGCCTAGGCAAATTAGGCATTTAACTTCCCCTCTCCCGTGGAAAATTCACCCCATTCTTGAGCTCCCTTTCTGGTGCCCTAGAGGGTTGCCTGTCTGTCTACCCATCATCCTGGCTCTGTTCACCTTCATTCTGTCCACTGTTCCAGCACCGAGTCTCTCCGATCTTCTGTTTTTATTCCTCTACTTCCGAACTGGGATGTCGCAGTGTTCAGCCGCGTGGTAACGTGCCTCTACTTATATCACCATTCAGTGACATCCCCATTTGAAAGTAAAATGAAAACAGAAGACCAGAGAGACTCCGCACTGCAACCGTGGACAGGAGGAAAGTATGTATATGTTTTTTTTTATTTTAATGGGGCCCAAGGAGCTGGCTTTTTTTTCTTACAAACTAGATAACCCCTTCATTTAAATGATGGGAACACATAGATATTCAAATGCTCCTTAGTTGTCAAAAAACAGTAATATAAGTAAGGCACATGACCGCTGCTTCCAGTCAGTGGCTGAAGCAGCGACGTGCCCATTCAGAAGTAGAGGTATGAAAACTGAGGACCGGGGAGAAACGGCGCTGGAACTGGAAGAAGGTGAGTAGAAGTATAAAAACTGGCTATTAGTTTTTCTCACAAACTGGACAATCCCTTTAACATTACTATATTTGCTCTGTTTATAAGGCAGTTACTGTACCTTAAATTAGCTTTAAAAATATTTATTATATGTATATATAGAAAGCAGGAGCTAAATATTTAAGATGACATTTAGAAAGAATTGGATATACTACTCCATTACCCCACCATGAACACTATGGAGCATATACTGGCTAAAAAAACCTGTATATATTAGCAGGTATATGTACAACAAGTTGCAGTATCATTACAAAGTATGTTATTAAGTACAGCCTTCCTTAATATCCATTTACTTCAGTTTGTTTTACCCAGAAATGAAAAATGATCAGATCTGGGAAATGTGAATGTTCCTTAGATTTTATTACCTTCTGTTAATGTTCTGCTAATGTTCTCCTCTGGCTTGGGTAATGTTTCTATTGTAGTTTTAGGAATTTCCTATTCTTGTATGTATTATATTGCCATGCAATTAGAGATTTGGCATAATGCCCGTAGATATGTTACTTTTATGCTGGAGAAATATATATTATAGAGACTGGCAATCCAGGAAATTAGCAGCACATATATTTAATTTTTGCTTTTTTTATATGAAGTACATGGATTTTCAGTACAAATGCAACAGCATTAGGCCATGCCTAAAAGCACAATGGGAGGATACATACATGCATACATACATACATACATACATGTGTGTATATATGCAACAGCATCAGGCCATGCCTAAAGACATAATGGGAGGATACATACATACGTACGTGTATGTAAATATATATATGTAAACATATGTAAACATGTAAGCTATATGTAAACATATATATATATATTGTAAGCACTCGCTTAGCGCTTGGATGCCATTTTGGACCGTCCTGGGGGTTACTTTAACTCCGGGATCGCCGCTTCTGTAGGCGGAATGGCACACTGACACAGGCTTCTTTCTGGCGTCAGCCTGTTTTATTCATGCACAGGAAAACATATAATACAAACACAGGCACCAAACAAAAACCCTAGGCCGTCTAGCCACTAACTCACATACAAATACAGACCCTGCCTATCAGTGGTCTGGACCTACCATCCAGACCCACAAAATACGGTATCCTCTCCGTACATGTTTAGGCTTCCCTTAAGCCTCCAGGGGCTAGAGCCTCTCTCCAGCTCCACTCTCAGGTATCAGACCACGCCCCCCTGATCACCTGCAGAGACAGGCTTTTTATAGGCTTGGTAAATCCTGGAACTGAACCTGGCCTGGAACGTGGGGACGGCCTCCCACCCAACGCTGTGACCGTCCCGGGAAAGGCAACCCATCAAAAGCCGCATAGCAGCCATCCTAGTTACACATGTCAGTAACCTATGGTTACTGACGCCAAATGGTTGCCTTCCCCCACCAAAACCAGGTGTTCGGTGGCAAGTCGGTAGCAGATCTCCTGCTGTACGCCACCTAGTGGCAGAATCCAGCGACCGTCTGAGGTCGGTCGGCCACAATATATATATAAATATATTCATTTTCATAGTGAATTGTCAGGATCAGAGTTATAGCTCATTCTGAATGCTATTGGGAGGGGGGTAGCTGTGATTATCCAGTAATCAAATGATGCTGCACTCCAGAGGGTGAGTAGGGTGCTCTTGTGGAAGGACTGCCGTTCCCGTAAACATTAAGTATAGAAAACCACGACACTCCATTACGGTTTAAGAAAATATGTGGAACATTCTTTGTTTGCATAAAGGAAAAGGATGGGTAGATAAGAATATCAAGAATGCCAGAGAACGACATTTAAATAGGAGATTAGGAACGTAGACAGTAAAAACAGAAGGTTTTGATAGGGGTAGAATTGATACATGCTGAGATAAGGAACGTGGAAGGGTAAAAATAAAATTAAAACAAGAAATAATGATGGAAATGAAAGTGTTCTAGGAGGCAACTTCTGTGTGTAGTATCCAGGCTTATCTAGCATTTTAGGAGGAGAGTGTAAGTGCCGTGGTTTTCTTTACTAGCTGTAATTAATAGCTAACATTTGCACTGTATGCTTTTGGGTTCACTTCACACCCTTTCTGACATCATGACTTACTTACATCATAAGGGGTCAAACCTCTCTCTCTCTCTCTGTATAATATATAAAATATACATAGTATCCTATGTACAAGACTGCTCTTTTGTTTTTCTCACCAAGAGGAATAAATCCTCATACCTTACTGACTGAACATTTGGCATCTCTCACTTTCGCACCACTTATTCCTCCCACCCTCTCTGTTAAAGTCCCTCAGGAGTCAGTAATGGGTCATCTGTTCTTCTCGATCTACACTCTTGGCCTACCGTAGGTCAACCTATACCATCACATAGCTTTCAGTATCAACTCTATGCTGACATCGAAATTTACATCTCCACCACAGACATTAAAGGGGTTGTCTCTCTACAAAGATTAGCTTTCAACATGTAGGGACCGGTAATTGAAGAGTTTTTCCAAATATATTGCTTTATTTTTTTGACTTTGTTCATGAGATAAGAAAGATGTCATCAACTCTGGGTGCACACAGGTTTCTAGGTTACCAACCTGCTCTCCCCTTCTCTCTCTCTCTGCTCGGTCTTATCTGTTAGCAGGGAGCGACGTCACCACAGGTCAGATTGCTAGCTGCTTGAGAACAGTGTGTTATCTCAAACAAGTAATTAGTCTCCTTTGTTTACCTTGAGCTTTGTAGCTATCTGCACTTAAAGATAAAATCTGCTGCTCTCATGTCAGTGCTAGTAGAAGAGCTGACATCCTGACCAGGAAGAGACATGAGTCTGAATCTGCTTTTGGCTCAGTGAAACAGCATGATGAGACAGCCCCTTTAATTCTCTGCTCTCAAGGATACAAGAATGTCTATTCTCTATGTCATCCTCCTTTGCCTCCCGCTTTCTAAGACTAAACATGGTAAAAAAAAAAAAGTTTATCATATTTCCACTACCCCACTCTACTCCCCCAGCTGATCTGTGCATCACAGTCACTGGCTCTCCATTTTCACCAGTCCTGCAGTTTCTCTGCCTTGAGATAACCTTTGACTCCTCCCTGTGCTTCAAGCCACACATCCAAGCCCTTCCCTTTGCCTGCCGTCTCCACCTGAAAGATATTTCTTGAATCTGCTTATTCCTTAACTTTGATGCTACAAAAATGCTGGTCCGTGCCCTTGTCATCTCCCATCTAGACTACTGCAACATCCTTCTCTGCGGCTTCCTGTCTAGCAACCTTGCACTTAGCACATCCAATCCATCCTAAACTGTGTAGCCCGGCTGATCCACCTCTTTCTTCGCTCCTGCTCTACCAATCCCTTCTCTAGCTACCCATGACCCAGCAAATTCAGTTTAAATTACTAACCATGACATACAAGGGTTTAATAAACTGTCCCCCTATACATCTCTGTCTTAGTCTCCAGATACTTCCCCTCACACAATTGCCAATCCTCACAGGACCTTCTTCTCTGCTCCCCTTTTGTCACCTCCTCATACAACCGTCTCCAAGACTTCTCCGGTGCATCCCCTGTAATCTGAATATTACTACCACAAAACATCAGACTCCCCTCCACCTTTACTAGTTTTAAAAGTGACCTGAAAACCCATCTTTTCAGGATAACCTATAAGCTACAATAACCCTGCTGCCTTTATACCCCCACAAACATGTCTGCCCCTCACCTTCTGTCTCTTCCCTCCTTCCTTTTTAGATTGTAAGCCTTCATAGGCAGGGTCCTCTCTCCCTTTGTACCAGTTATTAGTCATTTGCAGCTGCCACTGTACTTTGTTTGGTCTTATGTTATACATGTAAACCACCTCAAATGTACAGTGTCTTGGAGTGAATGGAGCTTAATATTAATGTTATATCATGTGTCAGTCACATGCCAAAATCTAAATATCTTTGTATTTTCCGGCTTGAGGCTATGAAATCTGCAGCACGTGAAAAATAATGAAGTGACCTATCACTTATTGATGCCGTTTCTAGGCTTGGGCACCATGTTGGGTACACAGGTCGTAGATTACCCTATTGAAAGAGGCTAATCTGCATCTATAGCCAATTTGAAATCCACCACATACACAGTAAATATCCAACATGTAAACAAGGCCTTAAAGGGGATGTATCGCTTCCTTAGTTCGGCTGATTCACACTGCTCTCAGGTTCTCAACTCTGGAAATGCAGGGGCGTTTCTTCCCCTCCCAGCTGGGTGACATCAACCCCCCTTCACTGTGCATGCTGGCTCCTGAGACTCCCCCACCCCCCCCCCTCTGAGTCCACATCACTGTGTCTTTCCCTATCAGTCTTATTTTGTAAGAGCTGTATACATACAACATGCTGCATTCAATCTAGACTGAACAACTGAACTCTTCTCCTCTCACAGCTGCAGATGCTCTATGAACGGCACAGATCTCGCTTCTATGCAGCAGAGTTAGGCACCGGGACAAAACTGTTATGTTTTCTCATTGTAGAATCTGTTGCAGTCTGTTTCTGCTGGGTGTGTAGAGAGAAAATGCTATGGCCCCTAACTCTGAGTCAGGCAGGGATCGACACAAATTGTGCTATTTCCTGATTGTGTAAGCCCTTCAGTGTAATTCTGTTTCTTCTGCCTGTATAAAGTGAAAATGTGACGGTCCCTTACTCTGAGTAAGAGACACAGCTCAGTGAATATGACCAGGGGCTGTACAGAATGTAAATGAGCTCTCAGCTAGTGAAATGCAAGGAGGAGGGATCCGGAGGGACCAGGACTGGAGAACAGTGTAAACAAAAACACAAGATAAGGAATACTGTGAATACAAGACAGCTTTGCTAATGACATCCAATTGCAAAGTTGCTGGTTTTCACTGTCCCCTTATTCTGAAGACCATTTAATGAAATGATAAAACCCCTTTAAACTCCTCTTCTTGGTTTCTTGCACACTGTTTTTTTATAAAAAAATATATTTTTCAAAATCTTGTACTGTTAAACAGTTACATACTCTGTTTCATATCCATTTAAAGCAGAAGGAGACCTTGAAGACCTGTGCAGCTTGAGTGTCAAGTTGTGGAAAATTTTGGATGATGGCAGCATGTTAGGAAAACAATGCAAAAGACGCTCTCACATCCTGAAGACTTTGTACAAGTTGGTTGACGTTGGTTCAGATAGACTTGGTCTTAACCTAGCTAAGTTAATTTTAGAGGTAAGTGTGTAAACTTTCAGATGGAAAATAAGTGTCTATTCTTTAGTAAATTAGCTAATTTGGGATGTGTTGGAAAAGTTTATAGTAGAGAAAAACCAATGTAATAATGCTGTAGTTCAGAATAACTTCATATTCTTCTTGTGTTTTGTAACATATTTAAGCACAAAGCTCTGTTCTTATTTATGTATATGTTGGAACCTAGCTGTGACTTGCCATTCCAATATTTTAGTGTTGACAATAATTTGCGGACTGCAAAACTTACACACAAAATATATTAGTTATTCCAGTCTTTACCATGCTGGCTTATTAGATCACACAAGGACTAACTTGTCATTTGTTTGCTTTTGAAGTGTCTAAAATGAATGTCAAATAGACTTTCACATTTAATTCTTATGGCACAGCTGTTTTCAAAATTGTGCAGTTCACATAAAATTAAGACTGTACATTACCTTGCCATGCTTATCTTTTATCCTCACAACCTCCCACCTTACAGTCCTCTGTAGTCTTCCCTATCTCATAAAAGCACAGTTGAAAATAGAGTTTTGGGATAGATTCTAAGAAGCAGTCTATTTGCCAATTAAAAAATAGTTTTTGCTGTGGAGCACTTGGATTTTCAATGTATTACAAGTTGCATATTAACTTTATTGAGCACCGTATACCACAGTTCCAATGGACGTAGTGTCGGCTTTCTGCACTGATAAGAGTTGACCATCTGGGAAGCTGGCTTATTAAAAGAGGTTATCCAGCCTTTTAAAATTCATATTTGAATGGTAGGGGTCTTGGCACCTTTGAAGCAGTTTATAGGGGCTGCAGTGCTTGTGCAAGCATTTGAGTCATTGGAGTGTCTACATCTGTTTTATAGTCTCCAAAAAAATGGAAATCTCGCAAGAGATCAGAGAGTGAATTTTTATCAATTTATTTACTATTTTGCCATAGGCAAACTTAAACTCTATCAGTTCTCAATCTATAAAACACTAAAACGTAACTTTTATTATGTATAACACTTAACCCCTATACACACTGTTCATTCTATTGGGATTTCTCACCTCTGTCTACAAGTGTCACCCGCTGCAGAGGGTATCACAAGGAAACCTTATATGTTTTATGTCCATTAGATTAGGGATTCCTGCCCAGTGGATGTTGGGATCCCTTACTGAAGTTTAGTTAAATTACTGTAAAATATTAAGGCTCCCCTGTTGAAAAGGTGGGTTCCACTAGACTTGATAATAGAAAAGGAGTTATTCCTTAAACAAGTAAGGAAAGGGATATAAATTGAGAGGTTAGAAATCGGTTTTTAAATATGGGGTATAGAGGTTAGTGTTATACTTTAATAAAATTTTACGTTTTAGTGTTTTATAGATTGAGACCTGATAGAGTTTAAGTTTGCCTATGGCAAAATAGTAAATATAGTATACATCTGTTTTAGGCTGCTTAATAACTGCAAGTACTTGAACCTTCAGTAGCATCAGTGCAAGGTATTATAGTGTTGTCCCATTCACTTCTAATGTAGATTTCGAAAGAAGTTTGTGCTAATGGACAGACTAAAATTTGACCAGATATATTGTTTTACTAAATATAAAGATTTTTCAAGTTAGGTTTCTAAAGGGTCAATCAGTACAATGAAAGCTAAATAAGTATTGGCTAATAGTGTGTCTTACATGTACACATTTCTGTCTTCTGTTTGATTTTTTTGCTTACTCTGAATTAATTGTTTTGGTTTCTTTTGGCCTAGCTGAGAGTAAGTGGCAAAAATCTCTTAAACATCTGCAAGCTTGTATTTAAAATAAGCAGAAGTGAGAACAATGATTGCCTATTCCAAAGTGATAACATGATGGGTGAGATCATTTATTCCTATTTTATTCTTCCTTATTTTCCACAGAAAAGCTGTCATGGCGTTTTTTTTTTGTCACATGTTTATAGGTTGCTGATTATTAGGGCAATGAGCTGCAAACTTTTGCCTAATTAAAATCAAATAAGTATACCATTTGAGAACCAAGAATAAAGCCAGCCTTTAGGGCTTGTCCCCACTGCATGGTTTTGCAGATGGTTTTTGAAAGCCGTCTGCAAACCAGCTGACTAACTTTATCACAGACCTCTATGGAAAATCTGTGCAGCGGACCCCACTGCACGGATTTTCAACCAGACAGTTTTTTAGACTGCCGGCGGTCCGAAAAACATAGAACATGTTCATTCTTCTGCCCGGTTTTCGGGCTTAATATGAACAAGTCTATGCAAAGGGGGAGGTTTGCGGAGAAAAGCCGTCCACCTGCGGCCGTGTACATGACCTCAAAACATACCAAATACCGGTCGGATATTTGCTCTCTGCTGTGAGGACGTGCCCTTAGAGTTCTACTGTTTTAGTCCCAAGATAAATCCAGCGAAATACTATTAATATTAATTACAACGATACCTCTTTGACATGACCCCCCAAAATTGTTTTTATATTGGAACATCTTCTCAAAACGTGCATAAAATATGATAGCATTGAACATCTGTCTAAGTATTTGGTCTGAATAAGGGGGTACTCTTCTCAAAGAGGTGGTTTTCTTATTTCGTAGCTAATACACAAATCACACATATGACACAAACAATGTTTAATAGCTGAACAGTTGGAGAAACATGTGGAATCATGTAATAATTTGTAGTATTATTGTTGTCAATTAAAACAATATGTTTCTCCCGGTGCGTACCTTTTACATGGTTACATAGTTTGCAAGACCGAAAAAAGATAGACTTCCATCCAGTTCAGCCTATTGTGCTATAGTGTTGATGCAGAGGAAGGGAAAATCCCCCCATGTGGTAGAAGCCAATCGTCCTCATTTTAGGGAAAAAATTCCTTCCCTACTCCAATCTGGCAATCAGAATAAATCCCTGGATCAACAACCCTTCTCCAGAATCCTAGTCACTATAATTTGTTATATTATTACACTCTAGAAATGTATCCAGACTCTATTTGAATTCTGTTAGTTCACAGTCTCATTGCTCTTACAGTAAAGAAATCCCTTTCTATGTTTATGTAGAATCTTTATTTCCCCAAGACGTAGAGGATGCCCCCTTGTTCTAGATACAATATCAGGTATAAATAGATCTTGGGAGAGATCTCTATATTGACCCTTACTATATTTAAACATATTTATGTCCGCCCGAAGTCGTCTTTTCTCTAAACTAAATAACCCTAACCTTGCTAATCTTTCTGGGTACTGTAGTCCACCCAGTCCTTTTATTACTTTTGTTGCCGCCTTTGAACCTGTTCAAGCTCTGCAATGTATTTCCCCAAAACTGTACACAATATTCTTTATGTAGTCTAACCAGTGACTTGTATAATGGTAGAATGACGTTTCCATCTTGTGCATCTATGCCCCTTTTAATACATCTCGTGATACTATTTACCTTGGCAGCTGTTGCCTGACACTGGCTGCTACAATTAAGTTTACTGTCCACTAGGATTCCCAAGTCCTTCTCCATGTCACTTTTACCCAGCGTTTTTCCATTTAAGATGTAGTCATGTAATGGATTTTTCCTTCCCATGTGCATAACCTTGCATAAATCCGTGTTAAACCTCATTTGCCACTTTTCTGCCCAGGCCTCCAACTTATCCAAATTGCACCAGGGAAAATGGCAGTTAATAATAGTTCTCAATGAGACTATGAATTCCCATATTTGCAGGCCACACTTCGGGCATATTGCAGCATAATTATGGCCCAAAATACGGCCCGCAAATACGGCGTGTGAATATACGCTAAATCTCCTTCAAGATGGAAATACAATAGAAGATAAAAAGGTTACAGTAAGCTAAAGAGAAGCATTTATGGAGTGTGGATGACTGAATGAAAGTGATATTCAGTTATGAGTTAGCAAACTGAATAGGCCAAGGGTATGATGTTGGAACTATTGTCTGGTGCCATTCTAATCACACATCGAGAGATGGCAGCCTGTAGAAAGCAGTCGCATTTGTCCACTCATTTATAATGTGGGGTTGCATTTCAGGTAAAAGACCACAGGAGATGCCAATTATGACCTTAGCAGTCAATGCACAGGGTACATAGAAATGTGCAACACTTTTCTCATTCCACCAATACAAAATAGGTTTATTGATTTCATTGTTTTCAGGATGATGATGCATCTTGTCACAGAGCAGAGCTTGAAAGCTTTACTTTAGGAAAGTCTTATTAACTCAATGACATGGCCACCACAGAGTCCAGATCCCAATCTTACAATTATGGTGGAAATAAAAAAGAAATAAAATAAAGAAATATCCACGACAAGTCTTTTGTAAAGCTGATCTATCAACTGTTCTTTGACTAAATTGAAACCCGTCTGAAGTAGACAATGGTTTGTCATTAGTGAAGTCCATACCTCAAAGAATTCAGATCATTCCCAAAGATGAACAACAAGATATCAATTAAAGATATTTTTGTTGATTATTGTATGTATTTGTTCTCAGTATTTAGGGTGAGGCCGCACAATGCAGTTGCATAGTTGATGCATTCCAGTTTCATTTCAAGTGCGTTATAACAAATGAAGTTTTTGCTAAATCTGTCCTTTTTCTAGTAGTCCTTTTGCCTCTTGTTTTTTGATTACTAATAGGATCCGTCCACACGGTCAGGTTTTCAGACAGATTTCAAATCTGAAAACCATCGGACAACCATCCACATAGACTTTAGTAGAAAATCTGTTCAGTAGTCTACACAGCTGAGCGGTTTTTTTACACCACCGGCGTTCAGAAAAATTTAGAACATGCTCAATCTAACACCAGGTCTTCAGGCGGAAGATGTGCATTTCAATGGTTGAGGGGGACAGGCGAATCCGCAAACCACGGACAGTACCGCCCCACAAAGTCATGCAAAAGACAACAAAATACCAGCTGGGTTCTTTTATTGCCATTTCCAAATATTGTCATGTCATGTATCTGTTTTTTGATTTGTTAAATATACTGGTTCCATAAGGGTAGGTTCACACGGTGTATAGTATCTCATACCTTTGCATGCAGCTTTATGCCTGCTGTGGGACATACACACGGGCCAGCGCGTACTTCCCACAGCGCTCCGTCCCCCATTCAGCCTCAAATTTCCTGTGCCAGCGACATGTCACTTCTTTCTACAGGTGCACAGTATGCACTGGGGAATACACTTTGAAATCATAGCACTCAATGAGTGCTATGATTTTACCGTATTTGCGGGGTGTACTTTAGGTGCATTGCAGCGCAATTACGCCCCGAATTATGCCCTGCAAATGCACCCTGTGAACACCCCATAAAAAGGATCTGCAGAATATAGGTTTTACCGACCTTCAACTGCACACGGTTCAGCTAACCCATTTACAATGCGGTCAAGATCTGCATGCGGATAAACCAATTAAACTACATGGTCAATGCAGGAACGTGAAAAGGAAATCCCGAACAAAGTGTCATCATTACATAGTGGTTCTGCTATTAAGAAATATAGAAACTTGACATGCAAACCACAATGCATTTGCATTGTGTGGCTTTGCCCTTAGTGATTCCATAAATGTTCCCCCTATCTAACCTAGAAACACATATGGTTGTAATTAATACAATTTCCTTCCATGCGTGCAAGGTATGTTTCACGAAGTCCAAATATTCAGCTAAAAACATTGTTTTGTGTCAGATCTGTGATTTATGTATTGGCTACAAAGTAAGGGGCCTTTCACACAGCGTTCTACACCACATTTGTAGTGATGGATACCATAATCTACCCAACCCAGCCCCATAGAGATCAATAGAGCAAACATACTCTTATGTGACTAAGTTTCCTTTATTTTTCGGCGATATACACTATCCATGCAGGACACAGAATCATGCTCAAAAAGTGTATACCGTCAGGACATAGAGCAAATGTAGCCAATTGTCCTCTGTGGGGCCACAGCAGCTTGTTATGTTATTTGTCTGAGTACCTTTTGTCACAGTAATCCACCAGATAACACAGATGTGGTGTATAACACCATGTGAATGCCCCCTAAAATTAAGGTAAATATTCTTTACTTGTGGTGATTTTATTATTTTTGCTGGAATTTATTTTATAGTGCTCCGGGCATATGGGATAGTTTGCTTGTGATTAAAAATGTAAAAAATATTTGCTTCTGATAATCAGATGGCACATTAGATATTTAAAACCGAGATCATCAATGTATCACTTTTTCTTGACTTTTGATAAAGTGTGTGCTTAATCAGGTAAGTTAGACCAGGCAACGAATTTTGTATTTTTAATTAATAATTGAAGACAGACCTCATCAGTGAGTACGTGTGCCATCACTAAGAACCCCACTAGATAATTTCATGTTTGAAAAAACTTGACTGCATTAGTTCTGCTGTTTGGGGTTTCCGAGAAAGTGCACTGAATTGGATCTAATTAGAAGGCATTTCTAAGTAGCATATTCTCAAGTTCTCATGAATCGCTCACTGGTACTGTGCAAACTTGAGGCGACCTTTTACCATATTGCAATATTTCAAAGAAAACAGAATGCAAGCACCACAGCACATACCTCTTTTCTCAGTCATGTCTGTTACACCATAACAGATAAGTATGCGTGAAAATCATTTTTTTATGGAAGTATTTGTAACTCTGTTCATAGGTTTCGTACAGTCTTTGCCTTGATACCAAATTGTCATTGTTTCTTGCAGGTGTACTGCTAGAGGTGCTGCAGAATGAAGATGCACAAGCTAACAGCGAGGCCTTCTTGTACTGTTTGGGGACTATCAAATTTCTATCTGGGAATACAGTGCTGCTAAATGAATTACTTAAAAAACAAGCAGTAGAAATACTAGTAGAGTTAATGAAGCAGATCATCCAGTTTAACACTGTTCCAGAAAATACTTCTTCTAATCTGAGCCATCTGCTAGTTCAGGTCTAGTCTCTTATTACCTTTGTTGCTGATCTTGACATTAGCTTGCTATTTGGGAAGTTTGGGGGTGTATTAGGACCCTATAAAATAATTATGTTATTATTAGTACAAATGATGAAAATTCATAGTGTATTAGAAAATGGCTACACAAAAAGTATTTTGGGCAATGTATTATGTTCTGATTTCAGAAGAGGGGTTCTTCACTGTTGCCATCTTTCTTTCTGCCAAAAGTAAAATATGGGGTTTTAATCAAACTATGGTCACAAAACTGATACTGTGTTAGGTCTAGTGCAGGGCCTTAGGGAGAGTTGCAAGAGATCTTGATTCTCTGCTTGGTGTTCTTTTAGTTTGTGTCATACTTAACTTTCTCAAGCCCTACACAAGGTTTGACTGAATGTATCAGGTTTCCCAAGTGTTCCTTTATTTGTATGTACACTGTGTGTTGGAATGTCCAGATCTACATTCAGAGAATTACCTGTGTGGGTGACATTGTGACATTGTTACCTGTGTGGGTAACAATGAATCTCAATAAGTTGTATCCAATGGAGTCTTAGGGTATGTTCACATAGCTTATTGTGGTGCGTATAGTACACGCGTGCTATGCGCCGTGTGTTTTTGGAACCACGCGCTAATTGGCGCGTAATTCCAAAGCATGGGGGGGACTGATCGTATTGTATACGCGGGGAGATGATGCGTAATCCATAGGTCCCTATGAGAGCTATGAATTACCATAATTGGCGCTTTTTTTTTCATTGACATGTCAATTGTTAGCTGCGATTACACACGGCTGACAATGCATGTCTATGGGGCCGGCACCCGCCCCCATCCCCACACCCGGTGCTTTGGAATTACACGCTGATCAGCGCGTTGTTCCAAAAAACACGGCGTATTGCGGCATGTACTATACGCGCCACAGTAAGCCGTGTGAACATACCTTAGTTTCTAGAGGCCAGAGACAGCAAAACAGAAGAACCATATGATCACAACATGTAATTACACCACCAAGCTTAGCTACCATAGTTTATTAACCTGTTGTTAGTCGTTAATCAACCACAATACATTTTATACGTTAAAATGATCAGTTTGGTAGCGTCGCAATATGATCCACTTGTTTCAGCTCTTCTTTTTTTTTAACCCTCACATTTAATTGGAGTTACTTTTCAACTTTCATTGTATAAATGTCAAGCCATTATTTCTTTATATTTTTCTACATTTACACAAGTGCCACATTTGATGACCACATACGTTCCATCTCCCCATACCTTTTGTTCTCTTAGTAGTGCTGTGTGCATTGTGTAAACAACAATTATTCCATAGGACTGTGACTGGCATAAAAAGTATAGTTGCAGAAAGCACAAAACCAAGCTCTAGGTATTTTCACCTTGACAACTGAGAGATTACTACTTCTAGATAGACTTTGAATAGTAAGAACCTGGTGTCACAAGCAAACGTTCAACAGTAACTGGGATATGTTTTAAAGAAAATCTCCAGGAAACGTGAAACTATTGAAGGAGACATATAGAAGGATAATAGTATAAATTTCAAAATCTGCTGATAGGTGAATGAGGCTTAGAGTTGGGCCTGAAATCTAAGCATTAAATTGTAGAGATTATTTATAACTTTAGTAATGACTGGTGGAGTGAACTTACATAAATCAAATTCCTTGGTGTCACGTACTCACTTTATTTACACTCAATCTTATTTGCACTAACCTTTCACTCAGGATACAAATTGAGCATAAGTCACACTCCAACACAGTCCAGGCACCCCAAAAAGATCCACTATCGACACTTTCCTCCAAGAGAAATCAAATTTGAGGGAAGGACTCAGATACCCAGACCTCAGTGCTTCTATCATCCCAGCACTCACCCATCTCTTCAACCTATCAATAACCTCTGGCATCTTCACTTCTGCCTTTAAACATGTTTACTATCACTCCAATCCTAAAAAAACCAACCCTTGACCCCTCTTCTCTGTCCAACTATCGCCCCATCTCACTGCTCCCTTTTGCTTCCAAACTCCTCGAGCAGCACGTCCATCTTCAGCTGTCCTCCCACCTCTCCTCCAACTCTCTTCTTGACCCACTACAATCTGGTTTTCGATCCCACCACTCTACCGAAAATTTGCCCTAACCAAAGTCACTAATGATCTAGTAACTGCTAAAGCCTCATGCCACTACTCTGTGCTCCTCCTCTTAGACCTGTCCTCTGCCTTTGACACTGTCGACCATTCCCTCCTGCTACAAATCCTCTCCTCCCTCGGCATCATGGACTTGGCTCTTTCCTGGATCTCCTCGTACCTCACTGATCGGACTTTCAGCGTCTCTCATTCTTGCTCCACCTCCTCCCCCCCGGCCACTCTCTGTTGGTGTCCCCCAAGGGTCAGTCCTGGGTCCACTACTCTTCTCTATCTACACCCTTGGCCTCGGTCAGCTCATAGCCTCACATGGCTTTCATTACCACCTGTATGCTGATGATACCCAACTCTACATCTCTGGCCCAGATGTCACTTCTCTACTCTCCCGGATCCCTGACTGTCTGTCCTCCATTTCCTCCTTCTTCTCCATCACGTCTCCTAAAACTAAATGTGGAGAAAACAGAACTCATCATCTTTCCACCATTCAACTCTACCCCTGCCCCTGATCTCTCTATTACAGTCAACGGCTCTACACTTTCACCGGTCCCCAAGTCCGCTGTCTTGGGGTAATCCTAGACTCTGCTTTATCTTTCAAATCACACATCCAAACCCTCACCTCTGCCTGCCGCTTCCACCTGAAAAACATCTCTCGCATCCGCTCATTCCTCGGCTATGACACTACAAAAATGCTGGTCCATGCCCTTGTCATCTCCCGCCTAGACTACTGCAACATCCTTCTCAGTGGCCTCCCAGCTAGCACCCTCGCTCCCCTCCAATCCATCCTTAACTCTGCTGCCCGTCTTATCCACCTCTCTCCTCGCTACTCCTCTGCCTCTCCCCTCTGCCAATCCCTTCACTGGCTTCCCATTGCCCAGCGAATTCATTTCAAGCTACTAACCATGACCTACAAGGCTTCCATGACCTCTCCCCTCCATACATCTCTGCCCTAATTTCCAAATATCTCCCCCCACGCACTCGCTGCTCCTCACAGGACCTTCTCCTCTGCTCTCCCCTATCAGCTCCTCACACATACCGTCTCCAAAACTTCTCCCGTGCTTCACCCACACTCTGGAACTCACTGCCCCAACACATCAGACTCTCCTCCACTTTCACCAGCTTCAAAAGCAACCTGAAAACCCATTTCTTCAGGCTTGCCTATAACCTTCACTAAACTTGTCACTACTTCCTCCCCAGACATGTCTGCCCCTCACCTCCTGTCTCTTTCCCCCTCCTTGTAGATTGGAAGGCCTCGTGGGTAGGGTCCTCTCTCCCTCTGTCGGGCCAATTGTCATTATTCCTTATCACTGTACTCGTTTGACTTATGTAATGTATGTATCCCCCTCGAATGTACAGCGCCCTGGAATCAATGGCGCTTTAAAATAAATAATAATAATAATACCCAAAAACACCATTTACCGGTGCTCACAGGGTTAAACACTAACACACTGCTCTACAGCAGTTACAGAATTAAACTCTCTGATGCACTGCTCTCCAGCTTATATCAAGGCTATGTATTCTTAAAGAATACAAGGACCAGACTTATTAAAGTTTTCAGCTTTCATACAAACAAGTTACAGTGCTTATATAAAGAACAGAAAGAAAAAGTACAATAATGTGACATACAAGCATGCAATTTACAGTGCTGAAATAAAAAGGTAGAAAAATCTTAGGATATAGCAAACACAATAGATACTTCTTAGTTCCTGGGATAAGAAAGAAAGTGGAACACTGCTCAGCTGACGGCTGAATCCCCATGCTGTGAATATCATCTCCCCGTTGGTATCATACCCTGTTTGCCCGAAAATAAGACAGTGTCTTATATTAATTTTTACTCCTAAGGATGCACTAGGTCTTATTTTCAGGGGTTGTCTTATTTTTCCATGAACAAGAATTCACATTTATTGTTGAACAAAAAAAATCAAAATTTATTAATATACTGTAGTCCTGTCATCACAAACATCAGCATAATCAGCCAAACTCTGAAGCAACAGGTAACCTCAGTCACACTATCTCCTGAGTGTGCTGTGCCTTCAGTGTATGTATTGAGAGACTCAGATCACTCTGTACAAGCAGCTATACAGTCACCTACCCCTGCAGAGTTGGTATGTTCCACAGATTCCTGCCATATCTCCTGACTTACAAAGTGAAAGAAAAACTTCTACCTGTAAAACTGAGCTAAATCCTCTGGAATGTTAATGACATGCATTTGAGAAGTCTTAGAATTTCATCTACTATCAATTTGTGTGTGTATGTGTGGAGGTGATAGGTGCTCTTGCAGCAGTGACTTCCGCTAGGTCTTATTTTCAGGGGAGGCCTTATATTAATAAGCTTGAAAAAAAATCACACTAGGTCTTATTTTTGGGGAAACACAGTATTTTTATAACCTGCACAATTAACTCAGGCTTAAGTGCTGGCACCAGCTCATTAGGGTAATTACTTGTCCCTCGCTGGCTGATTATATTCTAAACACGGACAAGGCATATTGAATTACCTCTGTCCTTCAATTGACCCATTTTAATGGGGATGAGGATTGTTATAATTGGGTGGCCAGATGAGTGTCATATGCTGAAGTGGATTAACTCTAGGTATAATGTTCGGATAACCACTCGTGAAGATAATCTGTGCTCCCCAATAAACGATTTTTACGACCAGTCCAGTTTTACGACCAGGTTAATGAGCCTGTATAAACATTTTGTAGACAATGAACACACATTCAATTTGCAGTTAGGGAGCGGGTTATATATAAACGCCACATAGTCACTGAAATATAGTATACATAATACATGTTTCTATGACAGTTATAAACAGACCTTATAGTATCGTCACTGCTTCTTAATGATCAGTTGCTTTCAGAAGCTCAGTTTCTTTACACTTGGCCCATAGTTCCTAGTGATTTTAAAAGGTTTAGAAACTATCAAACTGTGTTTTTTAGGATTTTATTTTGTTAGGGCAAAAATATGTAACACCTAGTTGAGTTCAGTAATACATTTGTTGGAGGAATAATAGAGAAAGATCACTATTGCTAGGATATGCCATCAAAGTCTGATAGATGCGAGTCCCACCGAACACAGCGCTCACCTGCACTCCCATAGAACAGGCGCAACCAGCTCTTCGTTCTGAGCCAAAACTTTTGGGACCCCGTTCCCAAGACAGGTACGGGTCACAGAGGCCAAACCCGCACCTATCAAGCTTTGATGGCATATGCCAAGAGAAGCATAACTGTGAACAACAATGTGGGCTATACCTTTTTTTACACTGGATAGGGGCATACTGAATCGTATAAGAAAGGTATGTGAGTGGAATTTATAATGCATGTATGTTACAAAATTGTATGAGTTCCTATTATATGCATATAAAAAAAATCACAAAGTGTAGAACCTTTTTAATTTACTCTTACTAGGTCTTCATATATAGTATATAGTAACAGGATAAAATTCTGTCATCTTGCAATCACCACTGGGTAGAGTTTATTACATACAGATTTACACAGCTCTCATTGAACTTATTACTACTTGTATAAATCCACTTGGTACAGGCTCCCCATAGTGGTGACCACAGGCAGAAATCATTTCATTTGGATGGCTAGCAGCATAGTGTGGCCCTTATTTGGCTGGACTCCTGAGGGTAGTAATAAGACCTGGACTGAGAAAGGAAAACAGAAATTGTCCTAAAGTATCAGTAAGCTAGGACTGCAAACCAGACATTAGTTGTGTAGCTATTGTTTCTCAGCAGAAGTAATCATGCCAATTTTCATCTAGAACCTTATTTCATATACTAGTTAGGCACCAATATCATGTATTCCTACAGACTGCAGCTGTTACTAGCTTTCACCCCACAATATCTCTTGTGTATGTATATGTGTAGAAGAAAGATTGTGTCTAGTTGAGCCATATGATTTCCATTGTTCATTTATATTGTGGCCTGTCCCAATCACAGATTTAGGTCCTCATTTATCAAAACTGTTGTACAGTAAGGCTATGTTCACACGGCTTATTTTGGGACGGATTTCAGTCCGTATTTCGCGCCGTACTGCGCTCAAATACGGCTGAAATCCGTTCCAGTCATTACGATAATCCACAGTTCTCATAGAGAACTATGGATTCCGTCTCCTCTCCCCGCTCGTGAAATACGGCGAGCGGGGAGAAAGTGACATGCACATTATCCCGGCGGGATACGCGCCGTGGATTTTGAAAGTCTATGGGGCCGGCGGGCTGCCGGCCCCCCGCCCCGCACCCGTAAACACGCTGTAATTGCGGGCGAGATCCGTCCCGCAATAAAGGCGTGAATAAGCCGTTTGAACATAGCCTAAGACTGTCTTTATTGCCCATAGCAACCGATCAGAGCTCAGCTTTCAGTTTTCCATAGCAGTATAAGAAATGAAAGCTGAGCTCCGATTGGTTGTTATTGGCAACAAAGACAGCCTTAAATGGGTTGTCTCAATACATTGATTAATCTTACCTCAGTCCTTTTTTCTTGGTTTCACTTTGAATTCAGGGCGTGTTTACTGGCTTTCACTAGGCTGCAGTAGAAGCCAGGTCTGTAGCTATAGCAACCAGTGCTGGCAGCCTATCAGGAGAGATCAAACAGGTCTGTAGCTATAGCGACCTGAGGAGCTGATGCAGCCCATACAAGAGATATCTCACAATAGGTAGGATACTGTTAATGGACATATATTACAAAGTGACTTGTTTTAATAAAAACTTTAACATAAAAAGCAATCCTTGTAGCGAGACAACCCCTTTAATATTAGACAGTTTTGATAAATGAGGGCCTTAGAGTTTCATAATTGGTCAAATTATATTCAAAATTGATGGAAATGTTTTTTCTAAGTACATTTTGTTTTACCTTCCTGCAGCTTACAGCAACACTAAGAAACCTTGCCGATCTTTCGCAGTCACGTCCCAAGTTTCTTGCAACTAATGCTTTCATGGAGTTGTGTGTTCTTTTAGAGCATTATATGCATGATAAAGATATATGCACCAATGTTTCACGAATACTAAGGTATGTCTCTTTCCATAATTAGAATATGTATTCACAATGTCTATTAGCACTAGCCCTAGCACTCTCTAAAACTAGATGACACTCTCTAGTTTAATGAATCCTTCCATTTAACACGGGAATTTGTTTTATTCAATTTGATAATGTATAGGACTTCACTAATTCATAGCTCACAGGTAACGGCTCCTCTCCTCTTTTTGGGCTACGGCCCTTGTCTGAACCTTCTTCCCATACCTGTTTTGTGACTGTTTGATAAAGGTCTCACGACTGAAACGTTACATTTTCAAAGTCACATTTTTCTTTGCACTGTTGGAGCCTGTGGATTATATTAAAGATTTCTTGCATTTAACTTCTGAGTGTGGTCAATCAATTTATATGGATGTGGAGAAGTAATTCTCAATATTTGACCAGCACCTGACAATTGTACTACAAGTGGAGTGCCTGTCCTTATTGAGACTATTTGGCTTATAGGTAATGCATAGATTGATAAATATTTAGATAGGCTTCTTACTTTGCATTGTACAATAATACTATTGTCAGTTCCCTAAATAATTCTCCAATGTTTTTCCTTCCTTGCGTCGTATTCTCACAAATGACGGTATTATTTAGAAAACAAATACTCATCAGTTTCTCATTGTTTTTCTTATTTTATATCATAAGTTACAATAATGAAAAATGATTGTTTATGATATTGTACATGTAGATAAATAGATCTCTCTATCCATCTATCTATCTCACTGACTTTTTTTTTCTTTCTCTTGAAGCAAACTTTCTCTCTACCATGATTGCTGTATGGCTTTGGCGGATTGCTCCAACTGCTACACCATATTCCTGTCCATACTTAACAAGCATCCAAATAAACAGGTCTGTTTTCATTTTCAAAATATAAATTGTGTGTGAACACCATATAAAGTTATTCATCTTAGAAAGGAAGTCATATCAAGTTGCTGGGGTTTGTACATATAGTTTTGTACCCAGAAATCAGAATATGCTACCATAACACTGCACACAGTCAGCATCATGCTCATCTGTATTGTTGCCTCTACATGTCTGCTTACACACTACTCACAAAAAGTTAGGGATATTTAGATTTCAGGTGAAATTTATGGAAACTGTAAAAAAATTACGCTACAGTGATATTTTGTCCTGAAAATAGGCCATTTAAGTCACAGCATGCAACATTGATTTTCTCATCTCAAACAATATAATGAAACGAAAAACAACAATAGTGGAGGGTATACACCATCAAAAACTGTCAATGTCTTAATAACTTGTCATATGACCTTGATCATCAATTACAGCTTGACAGCGACATCTCATGCTGTTCACAAATCGAGTTATTGCTAAGGCATGGCATTCTCCTCTTCTTGAAGGGCGCCCCTCAGCTCATTGAGGTTCAGGGGTACAAACTTATGTGCTTCTGCACAGCGACTCAGCTGATCCCACAGGTTTTCTAGGGGGTTCAGGTCTGGAGAAAGTGCAGGCCACTCCATATGAGGTACCCCAGTCTCCAGCAGCCATTCCCTAATGATGTGACCTCAATGAGCTGGAGCATTGTTGTCCATGAAGATGAAATCAGCCCTGTGTTGTTCATGTAGACGCACAATGACTGGATTAATGATGTTATTCAAGCAGTGGAGACTTGTCACTGTACTATTCACAAAGTGATGGGAAGATCTGTATCGACTAGACACACCTGCCCACACTGTAACACCACCACAACAGTGGCTGACACATAGCGCTCTCCTGGACATCTACAGCATTGTTCGCGGACATAAGCCTCACAATGGCGAGGTACTGTTGATCAATTGTAAGGTGTTGTCTTGATCTCATGATGTCAAAATGTGAACAGCATGATGAGGATCAGTCCGTTTAAATCCCAATTCAAATTGATCCCCTAAATGTATTGGGTGACTCAGGTATCAAATACCTGTTGTGAATTTTGCCATTAAACTCCTTGTTAGAGATCAGCAAGTTGTGCAAAAAGTACTGAAACACTGAACAGTTGGATATGTGTATTATAAAGTAAAAAAAAAAAAAATTCAAGAAATGTTATGTTCATCCTGAAATTTCAACCAAAAGCCAAATATCCCTAACTTTTTGTGAGTAGCATATTTATTTTATGTAATAAAACCTATATCCTAAGTTACCTAAATATTTTTAATAGTGTTCTAATTATAAAAAAGTTCTTGTTGCTTTTTATTGTATAAAATCTATTAAAAATGCTTGTTGCTATTTCTGCAATCATAAAGGTGCTTTTAGCTTTGTCAGTAGCTTGTGTCAGCAATCTGCTTTGTTTTTTGTGACAAAATTTCACTTCCCTACAGAGAAACAAAACAAGCAATCACCAGATTCACATACATGCAGATGTTAACTATAACTTGTAGCTGAATATGTCTGGGGATATGATCGTATACATGTGATTCTTTGGTTTGCTTTAAAATAGCTTTATTTTGTGAGCCAAAAGCTTAACATGTAAATAAGGGCATGGCATTTATTGCCTTTCCCATGAAACTTTGTAGAGGGCCTCATACACATGGCTGTGTGTGGCTCTATTTTTGTAGAAAAGACTCCCTTTCTAGTGCAGGAGGCCTTTATAGTAAAGTATAGTCTGCCTCTAATTTCATATAAAAATAGGAGGGGAGAGATCTGAGGCAGCGCACACTCGCATAATAAAAGTTTCCTCAAGATACAATTATCAGTATATATTCTCATATACTGACCTTTGGGGGTAGTGCTTGCTGAGGCACAACACTCCCTGAAGCTTTAAACAGTCGAGGACCAGGTGGTGTGCGATTGGGGTCCGCTGCAGTGAGTCCCATAAGTACTTTCTCCCGGCAGCGAGATAGTAGAAAATCACAATGTAGATTGAGGTTTATTCACCGGTATCTTCTTGGTATTTACAGACAGGAGACAGCGCTGGACAACCCGCATTAATGATATTGGTAGAAACTCATTTATTTGAACGTAAAGGAAGACGCGTTTCGTGTTCTAAGGCATGAAACTAGATTAAGCTCCTTAGAGCACAAAACACATCTTCCTTTATGCAGGGCAGTTCCTAGGCACTCGGGGCGAGGTGAAGAAATTTTGCCCCCCCACTCCCATAACACAGTGCATCACCGTCAACCAAATAAACAAAAAAGCTTTAACACAATGTGATACATATAAAACTACTAAATAATAGTCATATAGTTACCAAATAACACTGCAACACCAACCAGAATCCCAGGCTAATAGTGTCAATATCCTATTAAGACCACATATCACCAGCACATAGTGACCAATTAATACCGCCACACTGTTGACCACATGTCACCACCAAATAGTGACCGAATACCGCAACACCATTACCATATATCACCAGCACATAGTGACTGAATAATACCACCACACCATGACCACATATCGCCACCACATAGTGACTGAATGATACACCATACCATTACTGAATACAAACCATTATATTACAACCTACATCACCGGCAAACAGTGACCATACAGTAGTGGATACCAGCTGTACACAGGCTCTGCAGACATATAAGTGATTACAGTAAAGTTACATCCAGTGACTTACAGGAGACGTCTCTGAAGGGTTGTTCTCTTTCTCTTCTCCATCTGTCCCAGACTACCATGACCTCTTTTCCCAGCCACAACTCTTCACTGTAGAATTTACAAAACAAACATCTTAGACTCCTCACTTTATCAGCATTTCTCTACCAATTTCTGCCTCTATACAAACTCCCCATCTATAGCATCTCATATAGTAATCAAGTAATATGCCTCCTGTGACCAGACAGTAGCCCCCCGTAGCCAGATAGTAGCCCCCTGTAGCCATGTAGTGGCCCCTGTAGCCATGTAGTAGCCCCCTGTATCCAGGTAATATGTCCCCTATAGCCAGGCAGTAGCCCCTGTAGCCAGGCAGAAGCCCCTGTAGCCAGATAGTAGCCCCCTGTAGCCATGTAGTAGGCCTTTATAGCCAGTTAGTAGTCCCTGTAGCTAATTAGTAGCACCTGTAGTAGCCCCCTATAGCCAGGTAGTAACACCTGTTCTAGCCCCTGTAGTCATATAGTAACCCCTATAGCCATGTAGTAGCTCCTGTAGTAGCCCCATATAGCCAGGTCGTAGCCCCTGTAGTAGCTCCTATAGCCAGGTAATAGCTCGAAAGCCAGGTAATAGCCCTGTAGACAGGTAATAACCTCTATAGTAGCCCCAATAGCCAGGTAATAGCCTCTATAGCCAGGTAATACCCTTATAGCCAGGTAGTAGCCCTGAAGGCCATGTTCACACGCCGTAATTGCGGCGCATACAGTACGGCCGCAATTACGCTGGGTGATTTGGGAGTCGCGCTGATACCCACGTTCACCCGCAGCGTGGGGGGGCGGCAGCCCGCCAGCCCCATTGACATGCATTACTCACGGCGCGTATTCGCCGCAAGTACTTGACATGTCAATTATCTCCCCGCGCGTACAATACGATCGTATTGTACGAGCGGATAGAGAAGGCATTATCCATAGTTCTCTATGAGAACTGTAGATTACCGTAATTTAGGCGCGCATCTCGCTCGTATTAAGGCGCAAATACGACGGGAAATGCGCAACGAAATTTGCCCGTGTGAACATACCCTAAGCGGCGTGACGTCATCACGCCGCTTACGCTGTCACGCAGCTCCCAGGGATCTCCTGGGCCAGCAGAGCTGCCAGCCGAGGAGATCCAATGTCGCAGGGGGCGTGGTGAAAGTCGAGCATCACACCCCCTGCGACGCTGATACATACAGGGGAGAAGGCAGGATGATAACGAACCCATCCTGCCTCCTCCCTGTATCAGCAGCTGCACAGCAAGTGTGTGCAGCTGCTGACTGACTCTGCGCGGATGTTTTACAATGGCCGTGCAGTGTCAGGGACTAATCTCCGGGCGGGTGAGTCGGGCAGCCACGGCGCCCCACTCAGGTGAGCGAAGCCACTTCACCCTGGGCGATCGCCCACCCCTAGGAACGGCCCTGTCTTTACGTTCAAATAAATGAGTTTCTACCAATATCATTAATGTGGTTTGTCCAGCGCTGTCTCTCGTCCATAAAATACCAAGAGGTTACTGGTGAATAAACCTCTATATTGCAATTTCATATAAATAGCATGCAGAGGATTTTTTTTGATGGATTAAATAAGAGTCCAACCAAAAAGGAAAAAAAAACAATGGTATGTATTTATGGCAACCTGTCTCTTCAAAGCATTTCCCCTCCCAGTAGTGCTGAGTCTTGGGGAACATAGTTCTCTACTAGAGAACGCCTGTATGGGAGCATGAAAGATTATATGGGACTATGTGAAAGCTCATCAGACTTTCCATACCAGGAACAAGGTACACCAGTTTAGGAGTGGCAGTTACTAGCCTATAGGACTAAAATAATGTAGACTGTGGTACCTTACACACACTCCATATACAGTGCTTCCTCATAATACAATATTAATTGGTTTCAGAAAGACCATGGTATGTTGAAACCATCATATGCTGTAACCATAACTCTATGGCAGACTGGTAATTGGTTCAGAATCCCCCAAAATGTCAACTCCGCTTATTGTAAAATGAAGATCAACCCTTTGAGCCCCAGGCATGAAAAGTACTTAATCATCAGCACTTTTTTTTAGTTTTTGCCTTTTTGCATTTCAACAGTCGTAAGTTTTTTTTAGTTTTTCAATGATTCAGTTTTATGAGGCCTTGTTTTTACGCCATGCCATTCACATTTCACAGTAAACAACCTGCTGGATTAATTCTACAGGTTATTGCGATCGTGTGGATACCTAATATGTAGGGTTTTTTTGTGTAATGTATGCACAATTATTTTTATTAAATATTTATTTTTATTTTTTTCTGCACTTTTTCATATTTTTTACTTTTCTTTTTATGATCCCATGAAGGTATAACTGTTTTACAATTTTTTTACATTTAGTAATGTATTAGTATATTCATATATGCTAATCCATTAGACTCTGGTTCAGTATGACACAGGCAGCAATCTGGGCAGGACACAGTCTGCCCTAACTGCAGGCTTGTTATGCAGACAGCACTCGGGCTACTCTAGATTCCCAGGGCTGACTGTTCAGACATTTCCCATGCTCCATCGGGTCATCGGGAGTCCCAATCACCTGATGGAGCAGGGGAATGCACTTTGATAATGACGCGGTCACGGACAGCGGCAATCAAAGAGTTAAGTGCCGGGGAACTGAGGTTTCTTCTGCTTCCTGGCGCTTACAGAGACTGCACTAGAAACAGAGCGTTTAATTACAGCTCTGTTTCCAGCAGCGCTGGAAGCTGCAAAACTCCCATTTCTGCAGCGACGTCTATAGACATCGTTGCAGAAAGATGAGCTGTACCACCCACCGTCTACAGTCAGCGGGCAGTCGTTAAGCAGTTAGGCTATGTTCACACGGCTTATTTTGGCGCGAAATGCGCGCTGCAATTACAGTAATCCATAGCTCTCGTAGAGAGCTATGGATTACGCATTGTCCCCCCGTGTGTACAATGTGATCGTAGATAAGCGATATGTCAATTGTTCGTGGCAATTACGGGCTGCCCGCCCCCTGTGCTTTGGGAATACGCGCGACTCCCAAAACACACGGCGTATTGTGGCGCGTATTGTACGCGCCGCAATTATGTCGTGTGAACATACCCTTAAAGAAAATGAAGCAGATAAGTTATACAGATGAAGCAAGCCCTTACATATAAAATCAGAAAGAGCTGCTGGTACCTGGAAATCCCTTTCTGTATTGAGGACAGGAGCTTCTTTGGGTCATGTACTTCATATACAATGTATCACAAAAAAAAGAAAATGGGGACCTCACCTGGTGCCCAACAGAGCCGCTCATACTGGCACATGTAAAGAGAAGTACAGAACATGTAGTAATGACGTACGTAGAGAGAACTATGCCCACCAGTTATGCATGCACTTCATGATATGATGTTTTCCCGTAAAGCCTTCAAAAATTGGGTTTGGGTTTCCATCGTAAATGTGCCTCAGATTGGCAGGTTTGAATTTATATCTGAGTGTGGTTTAAAGTAAATAGCAAAGGAAGACCATTGTATGCTGAAAATATTGTATCCAGAGCCATTGTAACTTTTGGGACCACTATACCTGATTATATGAAGGATAGTATGGATACAACATATTCTTATATTTTCTTTTCTATTAAATGCAAATCCTTTAAAGGGATTGTGTCGCAATTTTTTTTTTGGCAGTAATGTTGTGTTTTTATCATTTTTTATCTCTTTTGTGTAATTTTTATTGTGAGTCTGTAAAAAGGGGCTTTTGGATTTCCTGTGTAGGGCCCTTCCCCTTAGGATAGTTCTCTGCTGTGTGGGTTTCACGACATCGAAGCTGCCATAAGTGATTATGCAGGTAAGAGCTGCAAAGGTTCCCCTTGGTTAATTAGTGAGAGCCCCCCCTGCTTGAGTCAGCAGCTCTATTGTCTGCGGGAGAGGGAAAACCCTGATTGGGGGGGCCAGAGGGGCAGCTATGAATGTCCAGCCCCCTGTGTCCAGCGGGCTGCCAGGAAAAAGGCGAAGGTGTGCGGTTCCCCGTTCCTAAAAAAGTGATTGTGCTTTTTTTACTAACGATTTTTGAAATTTAAGATTTTTCTGCTAATTTTTGTTTTCTCGCTTTGACGTTAAAAAATGCTTTTTTTTAACGGGTTTTGGCGCAAGAAAAGTTTTTTTTAACTTTTTTTGCGCTAAATCCCTTTATTTCGATTTTGACACTAATAAAATTTTCTCCTTTGACCAAAAAAAAACCTTTTTTTTTTGGATTTTTGGGGCTAAAAAGTTCTCTCGCTTTGATGCTGAAAATTCGTTCTTTACAGATCTTTACGCTAAACTCCCTTTCGCCCCGGGTTTTGACGTAACTCCGTTTCGCCGCCAAATTTTTACGCT
>JAODAL010031179.1:0-48812 GCA_025379985.1 Phyllomedusa bahiana | reverse complement strand
GCGTCACATGGACCTTACAGCTTTATGGAGCCTGTTTTTTTGGGCTTGAGATAATCCAAATCTCCTGCCTCATCTTCCAAAAAAAGTTACATATTTTTTTTTCTTTTAAAAAAGGCATATGAACAAAATTTAAAACCAAAGGGGTGGGGAAGTTTGGGGATCAGGGAAGGGAAACAGGAATTTCTAAGCTTTGTTTCCCCCCACGATAAAAACTTTGGATCCCAAAAGGCAAGAACCAATCTGCAGTAAAAAATATTTTCATTCCTGACCCCAAAATTGCCTTTAATTCGAACAGATATTAAATCCGGCTCCAAAAAATTTAAATATTTTTTTAGCGTCATGGTTATTAAATTTTTTTTCCTCAGGCCTCACCTGTTCCTGGGCGGGGGCGGCGTTTTCCACAGAGTCACAGATCTCAGTGAAGAAGTTTTTTTAAGGGATTTGAATTTTTGTTTCTCTAGAAAGAGAGAAACCCCTTTTAAACTCTTGGGGGGTTTCACGGAAACTGTCAGGTTGGAGGTTCCTTTCCCTTCCCATTGACAGCAATTTCCTTTTGATCCTGGGGGCTGAATCTTTCGGAAACCCTTTGCTCTGGCTATGTTGATCTGTTTGCTGGACCTATTGTCTCTAATTCCCAAAATGTGCTGGAAAGGAAAATACATTTGCGGTCCCAAGTCCCTTTCTTTTCTTATGAGGCGTTTTCGGGACTTCCTAATTTTTCTGAAATGTTTTGTTTATTTAAATAAAGCCTTTTAAAAGGTTAAAAAAATACTTTCCCCATTTATTTGTGGGACAATTTATATACTTAAAAAAATTAACCCTGTCCCCCCTGGACCATTTTTTCTCAAGACAAAATATTTCAATTCTTGTAAACCTCCCCTCATAACTAAGATGCTCCCCCCCTTATAAGTTTGGTTGCTCGTCTTGCACTAAGATGCTCCATTCCCCTTATGATTTGGGTTTGCCGCTTTGCACTCTCTCTACCCCAAATTACACCTTTCTATAAATGGACCCCAAAACGAACAGTATTTTCCCGATAGGCCGCACCAATTTTTTTATCAGCGTATTATTACATCCCGTCCAGGCCTTCCAAATACACGCCAATATCCTCGGGCCTTTAAAGGGGCTGCTGATTGACACTAAATGGTCTTATAATTTATGACTAGATGTCTTAGAATGAAGAGCGGGCACCCGGGGGAGAACAAATTAGTAAAATGGCAGGGGTAGGGCCACTGTATAACGGGCTTTTTACCCCGTTTCTGGCTTTTTCTGTGCCTCCCCGCCCCAATCCCCCTGTCAAACCGGGGATTCAGTGTTTTGGCCCGTGTTCGCCATTTCAGCTGCCCCCGCAGAAGGGGCGGGCAAGGGGGCCCGGGGTGGGGTTTCCGGGGGAGGTCCGCGGCGCTCGAAAACTCCGAGCCAGTACGAGGCGAACGCAAACGAGGCGCAGTGCCCGCTCGGCAGTCCGACAGGCAGACCAGGTTTTTTTTGGGTTTTAAAACCGCCGACAAATCAAAAGGGAAACAGGATCGGGAAAAATCAGGGAAACAGATCAAAAATCGCGCAGAAAAACTCGCGCTGCTCCCTGCGCAGGGGTAGATTCCGGAAAAATTGCCTTTAAAAAGGCGGAAAAAAAGTGTCAGAAAAGAGCGAACGTAAAAAATAAACATAAAAAAAAAAAAAAAAAACACTTTCCAAAACTCTAAAAACGGCGCAATATCAAAATTAGGATATGGAATTCCCGGGGAAATACAGTAATTCAAATTCGAAACCATTCTCATTGGTCGGCAAAAAACCAGCCAATCAAATAGGAGCGACAGGAAACCATTAAAACCATGGGGGAGGATTGACCAATCAAAAAATCCACGGGGGGTATTTCAAAATACAGTAAAAAGACAGAAAAGAGGAGATTTGGCTGAGCAGGGGTTTTGGCTACCCCAGCCAACAGAGCGCGAGCTATTTCCCCCCATTTAGTCTATGGAGAGAGGGGCGCCGAAATCTCGGCGCTCAGCGCCGTGGGGGCTTTAATTTTAATAAAAAAATCTTTTTTAAATAAGTGTCAATCATTATCAGATAAAAGCGAACCCTTTTTCTTTACAAATAAAGCAGTTAAAAACCCAACAACCTTTTGTCCCGAGACCGGCGTACATGGGGAATTGAAATAAGAGAATTCCCGGGAAATACTAATTCAAATTTTTTAAGCTTTTTCCTTTTGGTCCAAAAACCACCAATCAGAATGGATGACAATGTCCCATTCTAACCTATGGGGGAAATTGACCCAATCAAATGGGGAGGGACAATGGCCCCATTTAACCTATGGAGGAAATTGACCAATCAAATAGGACACAATGCCCTTATAACCTATGGGGGAAATTGCCCAAATCAAAATAGGACGAAAATGTCCCATTATATCCTATGGAGAAAATTGACCAACATTTTCAAAGGGGGGACATTCAAAATACAGAAAAAATCAGAAACGAGTGTTTGGTTGAACGGGGGGGGCCGTCCAGTTTACCCAATCAGAGCGCGAGCTACTTTTAAATAGATCTAGGGGAAAAGAACTGGCGCGCCTTGATTGGCTAAGTTAAAAAGGCGCGGTATTTGGCCCAATGGGGAGCGAGCGAGCCCTAGGTTTTTTCGAATGCAATCTGAAATAAAATTACAGGCCGAAACAAATTTAACACTACAGAAGGGGCCCCGTGTGTATATAAAACGAATGAATATGGGGGGAACAAAAAAAAAAAATTTAAATCCAAAAATAGTTTATTTCTTTGTTTTCGTTGCACCCATACTATTGATCCTTGGCTAACGAAAATAAAGTGTGGCGTAGAAAACACGCAATTGTAACAATTAAAAATAAAAATAAACCGTCTTTTTCAACGCCAAAATATATAAATTTTTCCTGTAGCCTAATTCACAAGCAAAGGTTAATTAAAAACTGTATTCGTTTTTGGGCGTAGGAACCGAAATTGAACCGTACAAACTACTTTTGTGCGGCTAAATTTTTTGGGGAAATTTACACCCGGGGTTTAAATTTAAGTGTTTTTTTTGGGGGGGCTGACAAAAAAACCATCTTTTTCAACGCCAAAATAATACATTTTTCCTTAGCCTAATCATGCCGAAGTTAATTAAGCATTTTTGTGCTTTTCATTTAGAAAAAACACACAGTGTTTTTAAACTCCCAAAAAGAAAAATTTTCCCCTGGCCTTTTGTGGAGCGAAATTTTATCCAAGGGGTTACCCAACGTTACGGGGTTTTTCATTTGGAGTCAAAAACAGGGGTAATTTTTATACAATTTTATCATCAACCAGTGTCGTACATTTTAGAACAAACAGTATGTCAGACAGAAGGTGCAGGCTCGCCCCCTGCATGGCAGTGGCACAAACATTCGGAACAGGCCCAGGTCGCAGCACAGCAAGGGACGTTGCGGGGGGGGTCACTGGGTTGAGGCCACAACTGCCGTGCATCTAGGGGCCCGTGTTTTGTTCAGCACCCGGGGGTTCTTGTTTGTTGATAGGTCACCCTTTCCCTCCCAGATGACTTGAAAAACCCCACCCAAGATCGGGGGGAACCTCAGCAAAAACCCCTTAGTTGGCAGGCCCGGAGGGGTCAGGGCCCCCCCTGCCCAGCCCGCCTTTCCCATCCGGTTCCCCCTCAGCCAGAGATCTACTATGTGGTCTGGGCTCACGCCACTATAAGCGAGGATGAACAATTTGAGGGGGCAGTCACAGTTTGGCAGCGAAAAAAAATGGGCCAAATCCCCTTTCTTCGTGGGGCGGCAAAGTATAGATGGGGGAAATGGCATGGGGGGGGGTCATGTTGTGAGAGGCGCCTCGGCATCCCAAAGCCCGTGATGAGGCCGCAGTGACAGAAACACAAATAGTATGATGACCCGACCGCACTTGGGAGCGGGGCAGGCAAGGGGCTTTATCGTAGGAAAAGGGGAGGGCGTCAGCTTGCCGCAGGCAGCAGCGCAGCCAGCAAGTGGGTCTTTTTGGCCGTGAGTAGAAGGATAGAAAGCGTTGGGGTTTGGGGCCAAGCGCCACGGGAAAAATCCGCTTAAACAGGCCAAGAAAGTAGCGGGCCACGGGGGCTCACAGGCAGGGGCGGCAGTAGTCACTCAGTGGGGAGTGTTGGGGGTAAAATCCGATATGGGGCGGTGTGGCGTTCTTTGCTAAGACCCGGGAGGACCAAATGGGTATATGAGAACTGTGGGCAGAAATGAAGCGGGCCGGGGAGCAAACTTTTGCCCCAGGCCCTCGTCAACACATGCACGTCACCATCCGGGGCCGGGGAAAACTAGCTCAGATGTGGTGGCCCATCCTGCCGCCGCAGCAACGCACAGCAGCCGGGGCTCCATGCCATTGCGCCATCAAGGGCTCCCCCACCCTGCGAAGGGGATCTGTTTCTCTTTACTATCTGCCGGCCCAGAACCCCCGCTCCTCATACTCATGGGTCAGCAGTCGTTCGCGAGGCATTCAAAGGAAAAACAGAAGGGCTCCAAACCATCCAAGGGCAGCACTGCCCGTGCGCCTGTCCAAATTGTTGGTATTTTCAGTCCCTCCCTTTCCAAATGGTGGACTAGCACCATTCAGAGAACTAATGGTTGTGCCAGCCAAGATAAGAGTTCCAAGCCGTAATTTTTTTTCCAAAAAGGGGAGACCAACACTTCTAAAATGTAGAACAGAAGGGGGGTCAGTCCTTGAGCTTATCGGTTTTTCCAAGGGGCAGGCACACGGCGTTGGGCGTAATACGGTCGGGCCAATACATGTCCATTACGGCCCCCTGGGGAATGTGGTTCCTGCCCAGGCACACCAAAAAAACTTGGAAAGGGGCGCCGCTTTCCCCTCCACTTGTCAAACCTTTCACCCGGGCCCAAAGTCCCATCCTCCTCCCCCCCTCCCCCACCCCCTTTACCTCCACAAGTACTTCTCCATCATACCCCATGTGAGGGCCAAAGGGTGTCACGCGTTTACACCTGGCTTGCCTCGCGAACGAAGTCCATAGGGAGGAACTGCTCCGCTCATCAGAAGAAATCGATGGTTTGGCTTTTCCGCGCCAACTGCAAATGGAACCAGGTGACGGACAATGGGGGGAACATGGTGTCCGCGCTGCAAAAAGGAGGGATGATCCATGCCCCTGCATGGCGCATGTGTTCAATCTGGGTTTTGAAAAGTTTTTTTTAAGTCTTCCACCGACTTCAGAACATTCTGAAAAAGGCCAGGAAAATGTCATCACTTTTTCCTTTCGTACAAAGCCAGGGAACACCCTCCTCGAGTTGCAGCGGCAGAACGGCCCCCCCCCCAAACACTCTGATATCGATGTTTCCACCCTGGGAAATTCCAGCCTGACATGTTTTTGGGCCGACTTTTGAAAAGAAAAGGGCCATTAACGATTTTTTTGATGGGTCCAGGCAGACAGAAGTACTTCCCTGTGTAACTTTGATGTCACCATGGCAGCTCTTGAACCTGCCCTTTGTTGGGCCCTTCGAGGGGGACGTTATTTGTCAGTCGCAAGGACTACGTGATGAATAAAGTCATTCCACTGCTTCATGTCCTGGAACAGATGCTGAAAAACTGTCTGGGCGGGGGCGGGGGAACCCTGGGGACTACATCTCATGGCACATGACCCGGGGGGGACTGAAAAGGAGGGGGAGGGGAAAACATTGGAGCAAAGCATTGTCTGGTGAAATATGGATTTTCTACCCAGGTGACAAAGAGGAGGGCAGGACGCTGGAGGGTGGGTGGGATAGGAAGACGAGGGGAGTACCCCAACACCGGGGAGGATACAGTGGAAATGGAGGGGAGGGAGCCCTCAGTCATTTTTGAAAAGGCCGCAGCATTTATTTGCCTGGCTAGTGACACCGAATAGTCAGCTCCGGGAGAGGGGTGACTTTGCTCTCCCTCTATTGGGCCCTCGCCCCGGGCCAAAATGGGGGCCTTTTTTCCAGCATTGAGAGGGAAACAAAAATCAAAAACTATAGGGAAATCCTCCGTAATCGTTTGGGCCCCTGCCTATGTGGGCATCGTCCCTCCCCTGACAGGTCACCGGGGGGGTTTCCTCAGCGCCAACGTACTACGCCGGGGGCTGCTGAGGGAAGGTGGGGGGTAGGAGCATACAGCTCCACAAAATAATCTAAGTCGGGTCACTGATACAGCTTCCTTCACCCCCCTAGTTTGGAAGGGTTTGTCGCCCAGCAGAGAGCAGCCGGGCATCCCCTGAAAAAACCAACAGGTTGTGGCCTATTGGGGCAGCCCTGCCCCCTCATTTTGAAGATCCGCTGGACTCCCGGGGGAGCCAAAATGGGTGTGTGGGGCAAAACTTGCTGATTTTTCAGTGGAAACTGTCCTGCCCCGGCCCCCAGTGTGGGCACAGAGCGGGTGTTAGTGCGGGGGGGGCCTCGTTACCCCCCAAGGAGAACCCGCTTGTCCACGGGGAAAAAGTGGGAAAGACGACCTTTGTCAAGAAATCAGCATGGATCGGCCCGGGTTTTTCCCCACACCAATGCCCCTTTGGGGTTTATTGGGTTCAAACTACCCGCCCAGCCACATCGATGCCGCCACCCGCCTATTCCACACATCTGCTGCCAGTTTCCCATCTGCCTACCACCTCTTTTCCGGGACTGGTTTTTGCCCCCCACCTCAAAAACCGTCATTGTGCCCCCCTTACCCCATGCTCGCTGTTGTGTGCCGTGAATCCACACTGTGTCATTGTGCCACTGTCTGACCTCATGCTGCTGCTGGGCGCTGCCATTTTCCACACTGTGTCATTGTCCATCCTGACCTCATGCGCTGCCGCCGTGACCTCCGCTCTCAGTCATTGTACCCTCTGGGCTTCCTCCGTTTTCCACCCCAAAAGTCATTTTGCCCCTCCTGACCTCATGCTGCTGCTGGGGACTCCCGCCTGCCCTCCACACGTGTCATTGTGCCACTGCCTGACCCATCTGCTGCCCCCGTGACCTCCGCTCTCGTCATTGTGCCATTCTGGGCTCCCCTTTTTGCCCCCCTCCAGAATGTCATTGTGCACTCCCTGATCTCATGCTGCTGCGTCGTGACCTCCACACTGTGTGATTGTGCCACTCTGTGGCCTAATACTGTTTTGCCACCTCCAACAGAATGTCATTGTGCCACTGCCTGATCTCATGTCCCTGCTGTCGTGACCTCCACACTGTGTGATTGTGCCACTCTATGGCCCTAATACTGTTTTGCCGCTCCAAATGTCATTGTGCCACGGGTCTGACCTCATACTGCTGCCGCCGTGCCCTTTCCACACTGTATCTTTTGTGACACTCTGTGGCCTAATACTGTTTTGACACCTCCAGAATGTCATTGTGCCACTGCCTGATCTCATGCTGCTGCTGTCGTGACCTCCACACTGTATCAGTGTGCCACTCTGTGGCCTAATACTGTTTTGCCGCCTCCAGACTGTCATTTGACCCCTGCCTGACCTCATACTGCTGCCGCCGTGACCTCCGCTCTCATTCATTGTGCCACTCTTTGGCTTCCTCGTGTTTGCCACCTCCAGAATGTCATTGTGCCACTCCCTTTTACCTCATGCTGCTGGGGGCTGCCGCCGTCACCTCCACACTCTGTCACTAATGTTGCCACCTGAGCCCCTCAGCTTGTTTTTTTCCAGCTTTTGCTGGCATGACTTTATCAGGCTACATTCCCGCTTGAGTTTTTTTGGTCAGTTTTGCCCTCTTAAGGGCCAGGGAATTTTATAGTAAAGCGATTCTAAGAGCGGGCAGTCATCTGCGTGTCATACTAAAACACAACATTGTATGAAGACCAAACCAAGCTCCCTCTGCATATTTAAGCATGGCACAACGTTCTACAGCACCCTGCAGGCTCTGTGCAGCCTGGAAATAGCTGCTTTTTAACGCGATTCGTGGCGAAGTAATTCGGACCGAATTTTTTTTTGTCGGAAAATTCGGCGATGTGACCAAATCGAATTTTTGAGAAATTCGCCCATCTCTAATCCTGATATATGTATGGAACAGCCTGTGTTCTGGCTATATGTAATCTGAAAGAGCAAATATGATCCAGCAGGCAGAAGATACTTTATTGTTCCTCGTATGACAAGAGATAAAACAAACCTGTAAAAGGGGGCAATAACTATGGAGCCTAGGCACACCCGAAAAAGAGGAGGTCCCTTTTGTGGGATGAAGAATCTATAATAAGTATAAAGGTGAAGGGCGGCAATGTTTAAGTTTCATTTTAAAGTGAAATTATAATAAAATTGAAAGTGTAATAAACTTTTCCCATAATTAAAAGAAAAAAAAAAAAAGTTGTCCTTTTTTTTTCTTTGTGGAGTGATGTTTCCTCCCAGTCCATCCGGAATAAGTGTCAGAGTCATCATGGAATAATTTCAGAGTAGGAGGTGAAGGTTGTGTCCAGCAATGTAGGTTGGATTTCCCAGCAGCTGACAAAACAAAGATGAATGAAGCTACCATTAGATACACAACACATTGACTCTGACAAGAACCAGATCTCCTCCCGTAATGACATCTGCCATTGAAGTGGTCTGTCCTCTGTGTCTGACGATATAATTGCAGTCCATTTTTGGGCTCAGGCTGTTGTAAAACAGACTCTACATTTGATGACATATGAAGTTTAACAAGAAGAGCTACAAAGACGTACAAAGGGAACAGAAGCTGGATAACAACAAAGGTCGTCCTCTACATCTAAGAAGGTTTCACCATCATTACAGACAGGGATTCTTTACTGTAAGAGCATTGATGCTATAGAGCTCACGGCCACTAGAGGTTGTGATGGTTAATTCTTTACTGCAAGAGCTGTGATGCTATGGAGTTCATGGCCACAAAAGGTTGTTATGGTGGATTCTTTACTGCAAGAGCTGTGATGCTATAGCACTCACGGCCACTAGAGGTTGTGATGGTGGATTTTTTACTGCAAGAGCTGTGATGCTATGGAGTTCATGGCCACAATAGGTTGTGATGGTGGATTCTTTACTGCAAGTGCTGTGATGCTATGGAGCTCATGGCCACAAGAGGTTGTTATGGTGGATTCTTTACTGCAAGAGCTGTGATGCTATGGAGTTCATGGCCACAAGAGGTTGTGATGGTGGAATCATTGATCAAGAGGTTGTGATGGTGGAGTCATTGATCAAGTGCAAGAAGGGTTTAAATGTCTTTCTTGAAAAATATAATGTCTCAGGTGAAGGTTAATACATTCTAGAGATAGGTTTCTGATCCAGGGATTATTCTGGTTGCCAGATTTATAGTCGGAAAGGAATTTGTTCTTCTCATATGGAGCAATTGGCATGCAGATAATAAGGGTCATTGCCTCCTCTGGATCAACACTGTACAGTAGGATTCTAGGTTGGACTTGATGGACCTGAATCTTTTTCCAACCTTATCTACTATGTAAATGTCAGAAGAAGGAACCATAAATACAAAAAAAATAAAAAATCTATTATCTTCTACATTTTATCTAGTCTATTTATGGCTCATCATCATCATATATGATATTTTATGCCTGTAACTTTCTTGGAAAACACAATGACTTTACCATGAAATGCTTCCTCATCTTGGGGTTAGCAAAGATGATGACGAGAGACTCTGCTGTTGGAAAAGACATAAAGATCAACCAGCCGACAACCGTCTGAGGATCCTCAGGGTTGGGGTTCATTGTAAAAAACAAAATCTCATTTATGTAGAATATGATGGAAATTGTAAGGAAGTGAAACATGGACCTAATAGCATTAACTTGAGCCTGGTCTTGGACTTGGGATAATCCAGAGTCTTTGTGCCTCATCTTCCATATATGTCCAAAAAGCGAAGAGATGGTCACCACGATGGACACCAATATAAGTAGAAATGGCACACAGCAGCCCATCATTGAAGTAGTGGTCTTTATGTAAGAGGGATGAAAAATGAATGCCCCACTGATAACTATGGGGTCAAGGGTGCTGTTCACTGGGGATTGTAGAGTGACTTTCACATTTGCAATCCAAATTAAGGGAACACTGATCAAGAAACAGCCCAGTGCTGTCATGACAAGTAGATGTGGTAGAAACAATGAGATATTCCTCTTTGACCAAACAAAGATTGGGTGTTTGAGACTACAGATGGTGACACAGTAATAGAGACAGAGCCAGGCCGTGAGCCAGTAGGTGAAATAGATGAGAGTCAGCGTGCTCACCATGGTTGGGACATATAACTTCTGATTAAACAACAAAGAAATGAAGAAAATAGATATTAGACCTTGTAAGAGCAACAAACACTGGAGAGCAATATTAACCACTCCCATGACAACATGGCTTAGATCGTGAGGATTTAGCCTCTGCCCAGTTCTCAGGCTTCGGGCACCGACCACCCAGATGCACATGTGGTCAGAAAAAATGTCGCCCCACTGTCCAAAATGCCAAAGATTAGTACAAGGATCCATCCCTTAAAGGGCATCATGAACCTTCTGTGTGACCATCAGTAAGTTGTGGTGGGTGAAGGTGGAAGAAACATTTTCTGAGTGAGTTATGCAAAGAGTGATTAGCATGAGTTTGTTTTTTACACAGTCTTGCAAATCAGGAGCATTTTACTATAATAGCAACCAAATGATGTGGTGCAGTGTTGTTGACTGTGTCCATCAGCTTAACTCTGCAAGGAGAAGCAGGAGCTTCCTAGAACTGTGTACTGCAGTGTACCTCTGGGTCACTCCATTGCATGTAATTATTTAATAACCATACAGTAAATCTTTATAACAAGTCAACAAAATCCAGCAGCACTAAAACCCAGACCAACATTACATTCATAACATGCTATTTTATTTTACTTGTATAAAATGGAGGTTTTCAGTTCATTGTCAGAAACTTAGTCCGTTAATGACCTGCTTGTTGTTTTGCCGCCTCACTTGACCTCACACTTGCGCCCAATGTTGCTAGAATGCTGCCTTCCCTGACCATTTGCTTGTCTCCTGACTATGCCTCTATCTCATCATATAGTACCATATTACTCTGCATGTCGACTTGTCACTTTGATGACCTATATCGGGGCTAGCGACCTGGGAGTTCCCCGCAGCCAAGTCCAACCAGCTTTGTGGCAGTTTCTGGTGCAAACTAGGGGCTCCTTAGACTTCACTCCCAAGAAGAGGTTTCTTGAACTCTTGACAGTGACCCAGTGGATCTATCTCCTGTCTCTGGTGAGTCTGACTGTGACACTTGTATGGTTGCACTTCTACTGTTATTGAGTATATTATTAGAAGTTATTTTTTTTTTTTGTTTCCTACAACCTTTTTGGTAACAATAGTATAGATAAGCTATCATTTACAACTCCTGTATATGGTAACATTAATTATTTTTCTCAGCATTAAATCCAATCATTGGCATCATTAAAATTAAGATTTGCAGGTAAAAGAAGTTCAAGCTGCTGCTAACTTGAGAGAACCTGCCTAAAATACAGCTCAGAAGGGGTAATGGATCTCTTTGGGGAGAAGCGCCTTGTCGGTGTGTGGGGATTTATCACCTTTTACACCTCACTGTGTATTTGCGTATTTCAAAAGGCTCATGGGAAAAAAGCTGAACTCTCCAGCACCATCTATTGGATGTAGTCATCCTCAAGTTAGATGTGACTCACTGAGCCATGTAATATGAAAAGGTTTCAAGTCAAGTTAGTTTAGTTTATCTGCATACATTACCCCTTCTGAGCTACACTCAATGCCTCTCACCTAGTTAGCCAGTATCTACTCTGCACTGATGAGGGGCAACACCCTTAAACAGCTGTCTGCAGATGAACAAAACTAGCTTGGCTTGAATCCTTTTCATGTTACATGGCTCAGCAAGACACGTGTGAGGGTTGCTACATCCAACAGAGATAGAGCCTTTTAAAATACCTAAAATATAGGAATAAATAAGTTGGTGAACCCCAGCATTTCACTCAAAATAAGAAATTAAACTAAACTTTTAATATGGTCACATAAAAAATAATGCATAGTCCCAGTATCAAGTGTCCACTCTAACGCGTTTACGACAAATTACTTATTTATAGGCTAATGTGTTTCGGACAAAGTCCTTATTTATAGGTTATGAATACTGACTTCATCCGAAACACACCAGCAGTGGCACTAGATATTGGGACTACATACCATTTTAATGTGGCCATAATAAAAGTCGAGTTCTATTCCTTATTTTGGAGTAAAACGGTGGAGTTCACCGACTCTTTTTTATTCCTGAGGTTGACTGCTTGCTGGACATGCAATCACTCCAAGTGAGAACCTTCTGAGAATCATTAACTCTATGTGGGTGAGATGACCTTTGTTTTTTTTCTGAAAATATAGATGACATTAATAGACAACTGCAGACATTGTAGGATGACATTGGACAGCCCCAACACACATAAGAAGAGACCCATTAGGCTTTTCTTCCATTGTGATGGAAACTGGTCATCATGATAGCGAGACTAAAGGAGATGCCAAAACATACACTGAGGACAGTTACATGGATCATGGCCACCTCTTTTGGCTTAATTGGTGTATCATTAGGATTATGAGCCCCTGTATGTTCTGCGCCTCAGGTCTCCAGGTCTCCAGTCTTAGATATATCACCAGATGATTCTTCGGGGGTGACTCATTTGTGCCACCGTCTCCTGTTCTGTACAATCACAGTCACATAATAAGCCTCTCTGAAATACTTACTGTATACAAATGACATTTGGTTATCATGAATGTAAATGAGGTACGAGGCACCATGAACAGATTTAATAGCCAAAATGAGTTATCAAGTTCTACCTGCAAAAATATAATGTTTTATCAAATGTTGAGGATTTTATTTGTAAAAGAAGCAAGAACTTTAGCCATAACGGTCTCTAAATGAGTCACAAAAGACACTTCTATCAAGAATGGAGACAGAACTGGTGAAATCATGAGGAACAAAGACAATCAAACTTGGAGTTATTTAGCTTGGAAAAAAGATGGCCTGGGGCGATGTAACTGCCATGTACTAATATGTGCAAGGACTGCATGGAGATCACTCATGATGTTTTTACCCCCCCCCCCCCCCCACCCCTGTGTATAACAACGACAAGGGGGCATCCTCTACGTCTAGGGGAAAGAAGATTTCATCTTCATCACAGACGAGGATTCTTTACTGTTAGGATTAGAGATGAGTGATTTAATCGAGAAAAGATTAAATCGAGTCGATTTGTACAGGTTTCTCAACTCAATTTTTTTCCTTAAAATCGGATCATAAATCGAGATCTTGACTTGTGATTGCGCCAATTTCGCTGCTTCCTGTACTTTTGGTGGCCAGCCAATCAATGCAGAGCACAGAAGGGGTCAAGAATGTCAACAGTTGGGGGTGTAGGGATCTCATTGGCTGCTAAGAAAACATGACCCTGTTTTATCTATGTTACTGTACTCTCTGCTTAACACCATTACGATTACAGACTGTGAACTGAACGCATTGCTCTCTCTGCAGTGCTTTTTTCAAAGCAGGCAGACACACCATTACCCAGCGATTTCAGAAAGCAAAAACTGCTAGATAGATTAGTTAGGTTAGGGGTACAGCAAGATAAGGGAATCCTAGACAGTAGTAGTCAGAGATTTTGATATAGCTCCCTACTGTATCTTTGCCTTGCCAAAAGTCCCTTGCTGCAGTTTTTTTTGGGGGGAGGGCAGCTTGTGCACAAATTACAAGGACTGAAGCAAGAACAATTTTGATTTGGTGTCAGAAGTTTTCCATAACACTGGATTCCATAGATATTCCATAGAAAAAAAATTATATTTCTACTTCTATTTGCCACTTACAAAGTCTAGGCATTTAGGAACACTGTTTTTGCTGGTTTTGGGCTCATGCTGCTGTAAAAGACAGTGATAGTCAATGTCCTATTCAAAAAATAATCTTGTTTCAAATATTCATTTCTTCTTCAAAATTTTATTGGATATCCATTTTTGCTGGTCTTAGGGTCAGGCCACTGTAAAAGACAGCAATAGTAAAGGTCATATTGAAAAAAATCTTATTTCAAATACTCATTTCTTCTTGCAGATTTTATTCTGAGTGTTTACAAGGTCATTTTTGCTGGTTTTGGGTTTTGCTGTTTTTTTCTGCTACTGTAAAAGGGGTGCCAGAGGTGCTAATAGGGCAGTAGTCCTGTCAGGGGCCCTAATCAAAAAGGGGCCCAGTGATATGGTAAGAACTAGTAGCGGGTGGGGGCTCCATTTGATTTAGCTGCATGGGGCCCTGAAATGGTTAATAGATGACTGACGGCAGCCTTGGCTCTCACCACACCCACTATAACTACGGTCCTGCCAGCTGAACCTCCGTGTTCCCTATTGGGATGTGCTTGCTGCCACCACATATATGGCATGTTCTTGAGCCCTGGTGGAAAAAGTGATAGGGGTCTCCTGCCAGTTCCCATGTGCCATTTCCAATACCGGTGTCTTCTTATGTGTCGAAGGGGCTTTTGGGCCCCCTCAGGATGCAGGACCCCGTAGCAGCTGTTATGGCTGCAACTCCAATAGCTACGCCCCTGCTTGCAAGCTGTCCTCATCTTTTCGGTTAGCCATTGAAAGGAATGGAGTGTTTTAGCCTCTCAATTTTTTTTCTGTCACTCTTAAAATTTTCTTCACTAAGTTGTACCATGTACCATCTGTTATGGATGGTAATTCCAGCTTCTCCTCACCTGTATAGGTATAAAAGTAAACCAGAACATCTTCTCCAATTGACTTTAATGGGAATCGGAGATTGATCGAGATCGAAAATTGAAAATCGACACGATTTTATTAAAAATCTGCAAACGACTCGATCTAGATTTTTTTAGTGATCGCTCATCACAAGTAAGGATCTGTTTTGGATGTTTATTTGTCAATGTCCAAATCAGCTTCAAATACTCGTCTTAAAACCGCCTCATATGCTCCACTTCTCAGTTGAGTTTTTGAAGAGGATTTGATGAGGTTTATTCCACTGGGGAGAGGAAAGAGCATTCAGCACTTTTGAAAAACCTATGCAAATTACTTACCGAGGCAAAACCATGTCAAAACAGTGTCAAAAATGCGTCACATTTGTGGGGAGGTTTTGAAGTTCTCCATTGATTTCTATGGGCATTTTACTCATGGAAAATGCCTTAAAGGTGTTTTACCATGATCTAATGTTGACGTGGGATCCTCCAAAATGGGTATTTAATCACTTTTCTAAATATATGTCATCATAAAAGTGAAGCCTGTGAGAGCTATAGCGCACAGAACAATAGATAGCAGGAATCTAGTAACCACTGTCTCACAGAAAAAGAAAGAAAAAAATTCCCTTAAAACAATAAATTTTAATAGATTTGCCTTAAAATACCCAACAATTGAAACAACATTAACAATAATGGCCCCAGAAAAATAGCCACTGAGATGGTTTATCTGTACACCCAAAGTACTTAATATAGGTTTAAATCGTCACAAACACTGGCAAAGTACTAGGTGTTCATGCTATCACACAAATGCGGTACAAAGGGAAAAATGCTGCAAATATCCTCCATATAATCAAGGCAAACAGATGTAACTATATATGTAACAATAAAATAAAGATACACACTCACGGTTCTGTAGAATTTGTCTGGTAAGCTCCGTTGCCATGAAAACACACAAATTTAGGATGGTGGACCGGATCTAAAGATAAGCACCACAAACTGTCCCAATCCAATCCAGGCAGAGCACTCGCCCCGAAAGGGACGACCCCACCACTCGGCGGCTAACCTTAACCAAATAAATCTTGGTCCGATTAAGTAATGACCATTAAAGATATTTGAATCCCGACGTGTTTCCCCAATATCAGGTTCATTAGGGGATGATGCTAAAACCCATAGGTGTAACTTTAGGGGGGTACGGAGGGGATTGGTCCCCCCCATTTTTTTACTGGGTGGGGGACGGTCCCCCTCACTTTTTAGCCACTTCAATAAAAAATAAGCCATATGAAAGCATGAAATTACGGTAAGTGGGGAGAGCAGAGCACAGAGAAGGAAGAAGTTAACCCTTTGCCTCCTATATTTCTGTGCATCTTGGGGGGACAGAGTAGGTAGCAGCCTCAAGTGTCAGTGCAGAGTGAGAGCAGCGCTGATTGGTAGAGCAGGAGTCAGCAGGGGCTGCTTCACCAATCAGAACACTGCTCACAGTCCAGCACACTCTGTATCTGGTGCTGTATCTTTCCCTCCCATTGTATACCACTTCCCCTATGCTCAGCCCTCATCATAGAAGAAGGGAAGCTCTTGCCGAATACCAACTGCACCAGACTACAGGAGACCGGTAAGGAGGGGACAAGGGTGCTAGGCGTTGTGTGTGGATGTGACTAGGGTATGTACTGTATATGTGAGATGTCTATATACTGTACAGCCATGTGTCTAGCTATGTCTTGCTATGTCTAGCTATGGAGCCGGCCCCGCAGCATTTTAGAAGTGTGGACTGGCAAGCGCATACTTCTAAAATACCCTGCATATAGCAGAGCGCACAGTACACCCCAATATACGCCGTGTGAACATACCTTAGGGTACGTTCACAAGGCAGATATGAATGCGGATTCTGTGGTGGATTCAGTGCTGTGTCTGTCTCAGAACCGGCGTCCAATCCGACAGGAAACTGAATCACATTATACCCTATGTAAAATCAGTGTCGTCGTTTAGATGACACTGATTTTACTTGAGTATTTTTGCTGCGTACTGTCAGCACCTACAAAGAAGGTGTTTTATGCACTAACAGCACTAAAGGATAGGAGGCAGAAATCTTCCTCGGGCAGTCTGGGTCGTTTGCTTATCAGAATTTTGCATTTGCAAGCGCCGAATTTCCAACCAGAAAACGACACTGTCAATGCCGAAAAACCGTCATGTGAGCCCACCCCAAGTGTGCATTTTGTGGACTATATAGACAGTGTACCAATCTATCTCGCAAAGACCTGCCTTTTCTAAAAGTAATCTGAGGAACGTCCAATAGTACATTCACTAGATGTTGTTTCAATTGTTGGGTATTTTAATGCATATCGATTAAAAATTATTGTTTTAAGGGAGTTTTTTTCTTTCTTTTTCCTGTGAGAGCTATAACCTGACTAAGATGCCCTTGGTTTCCTAACAATTTACATTAGACACAACCAGGAACTGACAGGAGCTGATATGGCCGGGCTTGCGTTGTTTGCACTTCTTATCTGATGGCAGGGAACATGAACAAGCTTTGAAGGGACTAGGGAGAAAGATCTTGAATAGAGAATCCACTGGTTGTAATGTAATTATCTGAGTAAATATACAGGCGCTCCCGAGCTCTCTGCTCAGCCCCCCTCCCTCTTCCCCTGCAGCGTTCATGAAAGAATGAAAGAAGGCTGCCTGCTGAGCTTATCTTCTCTCCTGAGCACAGAAGAGGGAGAAATAAAACGCATATAGCTTGTGCACAATACAGTTCTCCTCTGTGGATTAGCAAAACAATGTTTGCTCAACAGAGACTGAATATCAGGAGTGTGCATGGGAGGTGGAGCAATGACATCACAGAGGAGGCACTTGTTTTTTTTAAATACAGAAACACAACGCCCCTTTTTTCAGGCTTTAAGAGGGAAGTATCAGCCTGTTAGGTAAAGAACTCACTTCTTGGCAAAACCTCTTTAAGAATTTACTTGTTGGAAACAGCACTGAAAATAAGAGAGTAAATATAGCATACAAAATAGGAATCAACTAAATTTAACTGGGAGCATTATCTAGACATTTTTACGTTGTTTTTGGGGGCAGAATCCACGCCGAAAATAGCATCCAAATCAGCCGTGTGTACAAGAGTGGTGACACTATGGCGCTTGGGGGTCAAAAGAGATTGTGATGGTGGAGACATCGGCCAGGTTCAGGAGGGGTTTAGATGCATTTCTGGAAAAGTGTAATGTCACAGCTTATTGTTAATAAATTCTGGAGCTCGGACAATGATCCAGGGATTACTCTGATGCCAGATTTGGAATCCGGAAGAAATTTTTCCTCTTATATGAGGCAATTGGCTTCGACCTCATAGGGGTTTTCTCTATTTCTCTGGATCAACACTACAGGGTTAAAGATTTGACTTGATGGACCTTTTTTTTTTTCAACCTTATCTACTATGTAAGTATGCAACAGTTACAGGCAGATAATATATGCATTGGAGCTTGAAAATGTGTGAACCCTTCCTCATTTTCCTCAATCAATAAATAGCCATGCTTAATATTTTTAATTCATGTATTTGAGTGGTTCTTTATCAATTTGTAGGACTTGTGGGAAGATCTTGTGTTGTTTTATATCACAGATGCATTTAGATGCAGAAATATAACAAAATTCTGAAAGGTCCAAAAACTTTCAAACACCACCATACAAACAGATGTATCCAAAACCTTGCTTATCTGAGTATTGTGAATACTGGGACAATCATTATCTTTTTGACATTGCTGTAACTGTTAGGCTTTTTGAGATCCTTATGTCTTATATACAGCGCTAGTAGAGAACAGAATCTGTGTTGTTTCCCAGAAATTATACCAAATGAGAAAGGTAAAGGTCAAAGGCCCAAGAGCCCCAAACCAAGATTTACAATAGGCCCCCTACTTATGAAGTGCTATTTATGTTGGGGTTTCTGGATTCCTCCAGATATCAAGACTTCGTGTGACTGCTACCTCAGCAAACCCAAAGCTTCTCAAAGCTTTGAGGAAGTATCGAAGGATGCGAAATGGCCATAGCCTAATACACCATTCATATGACTCTGCTTTATGGTATTATCTACCCACGTTTGAAATACTAAATAAAGACTTTATTTTATGGTGAGTGCTGCAGATGATTTGCTTATTTTAATAGACATGGTTTCTGTGCCTACTTTAGGGAGCACCTCCCCTACCTCAGTGTTTGATGCATTTTCCTAGCATTCAAAATTAAAAACACAAGGCCACACTTACAGCTCAATGGCTGAACAATAGACTAAACCCAGTAGGATTCAACACAAGCCTCAGTACTACATGGGCGAGATGTAACAGGTGTTAATAACTAATGATCAGAGGCTCACACAACCTTCCACTAGGAGGGCAACTTAATAATAAAAAACTGCACATCAAATTGATACCAGTTCACACCAGTATGCAGACAAGCCACAATATCATACAGGGAACATTGCACAAATGCAAATATACCATTAAGACAACCACTCACAGTCCCCTATGTATATTTGTATATTTCCTACCGTTCTTGAGCTACTTAACGTATGGATTCCAAATTTCAACTTTGGCTTCTTTTCTGACCTTGTTACTTGACCACTGGCTGCTCTGATCTCTGCTTTGTATTGAACCACAAAATGACGCTGCCTGCTTTGACATATGGATGGTCTGAATACATTTCTCATCTGCTCTTCTGGTAGCATACCTTGATGTCAGTTTCATCGGGGCTCTGTCTACGGTAAGTAGTATTGAGCTGGGAGTCCACAAGTCATCCAGTGGATCCAACTCCCATTTTCTCTGAGTCTTTGCAACCACAAGGAGAATATGATAAAAAAAAATGAGACACAAATAGCCACTTAGTTCACACAACACGTGTATGAATTATTTTTCAGATACACTTCAGACTTGATGACTTTAGCAATATGTTTATAAACTATATAGAGTACACAAGTTAGAAAGTTCTCACAGAGGGGCAAAGATGTTATAACAGAGTTCAACAGGTTGGGGGTTTGGTTGCTGTTAAGAAGCACATGTGTCATTTAGGCATGCTCTTGATGAATGTCCTGATCTTTTACTTGCCACTTGTAAAATGGGAGGTCTTCCCTTCAGCCTCTCCAGTCACTGTGCATCCAAACCAACACCCATCGCCACCGATGCCACCCTTCAGCCGTCCAAACCTTGTTCAGTTCTTCTCTCAGAGCTAAAACAGACCCCTGTCATAGGTGGCATTAGAGCCTAGCCTGCAGTCCTACCTCAGCAGAAAGGGCACATCAGCTCTCAATCTATGGAGCCCAGGCAATAGTCTGGAAACAGGGTCTTCCATGTTCAGATAACTAGTAACAAGTGTAATCTTTTTGGTAATGTACAACATGTTTTCAATCTATTGTAACTTCACCACTAGAGAAATGAGGCATTGCATGGTGCCATTATGACATGGCCGTCAGATTAATACATGGACATGCACAGTCCTCCAGAGACAGGGATACACCATGGTAGAAATGTAGTCCCAAAGTTTTAGAGTGACCTCTATCTAAGGTGGGATGAGGGATAGACTTGATGATTTTTAAAACGGTAAGCATTGCAGTCAGGCTTTGATTGGTGCAGAGAGGAGCAAAGAAATCGTCCATGGGCCCTAGGCCATGAGATTAGTCTACCTGGTCATTAGAAAACTTAACTATCACAAGTAAAACAAGAAAAGATTTTAAATCTAATTTTTAATTGCATAGGACTGCCAAAATAATTACAAAAAAATGTTTCCCAGGAATACTAATTTTAACAAAAATACCCCTTTCTGATGGAAGCTTCCATTTAACCTATCAGCATGAAAGAAAACAGAACAAACATGGAACGAACATGCAAACTTCATGGAGATGATGTCCTGGATGGAAAACTAGAACCCCAGTGCTATAGGACAACACTGTCAATCACTGACCTCTGTTCTATGTGTGGTTTGTCTATATACACCTTGACTCTTGCTATGCTATCTTATTACATATGATATATATTTTATATACATGCTAAGTATCAATATTACTGCTACTTAACACAAGACCACTCTACCATAACGAATATATCTCACTATATTAGTGACATTTGGTTCTATATTAATGACATCTGGTCCTAGGCATGCCGGTGGGTGGATCGTATTAACCAACCTATCATGGCTTTCCAAGCGCTCCTCAGATAACGGTTATCGAGAATGTGTAGAACAGATTGTATTGGTGTAAACAAGAACATCAGCATCAGGTTTATGTAGTATCCAGGACTATATGGGGAAAAAACTGAGAAATAATACAGAAATATCACCAAATAAAATACAGAGTATAGAATCAAGAAACGCATCATCTTACAGACAACCCGTCTATACATTGCCAGGCTGGCTTCACCGGAAGTCTGGCTGTTTTTCATCTTACGACTGTGGAGCTTCAGGAAGACAACAGTTAATAGAGTGGTTATTACCGTAGAGAGGAGAGGAAAGAAAATCATTATAAAAATCACTTTTATTATGTTATAGTTTAGTGTGTTTTGTTCTAGAGTCACAGGGACGGGTGGGATGAAGGATCCATTCAGAGGAGGAAAGGGATTGAAAGTAAAAAGATTTAAACTGAAGAGACTATTGAGTAAGGGGAACAACTTCCCGAGTACAATCAGCCAGGGGACAACAGAATGTATCTTCTTCTTGACCCAACCAAAGAGGCCCCTTTGGACATTGACCACCTTAATGAAATAGTAGAAGCAGAGGACGGACGTGAGCATTGAGCTGGAGCAGATGCAATAAACAAAGACTAAGACAAATCCAACATTGTAGTGAAATGAACTGGAGAACTCAAGCAGCATCAAATGAGAGAAGACATTAAAGGAGGACACGATGATGAAGAAGGTGCTGGATACATTAAGAGCAGCCTGGATTCTCTGGACAGATGTTAAGCTTCTCTTCAAATGATAATCACATAGAATGACCGATGTGATGAATATATTGGTGAATATTGAAACACATGCTTCAAATGATAGGAAAAACACACAGAATATATTAACTGGGCTGCTGGGGTCAACACTCATGATGATGGGGCTCCTGGTGACTTCGCTCCTTGTCAACCTTCAAAATCTCCACCACATGAGAAGAGGCAGCGAAGATGTCTATATCTCCCATCCATAGGGTGAGGAAGCTGAAATCCTGCTGTGCCCTATTCTTTATGTTCTAGTGTTTAGACTAAAGCTTGGACTTTGACTATATGCAAACCTCAGAGCGGCGCTGAATATCTTCTACCATTTGTTTTTAATTTTACTAAGTTTCCAGTAAAGACTCTTTACTTTCCAAATCAGATAATTAAGTACAAGAAATGCGGGAGATTCTCTGAGATCTTGGATATAGAAGTCTGGAACAGCAATACAAATAATATAAGCTACAATTTCTAAGTTTTCATGTAATTTCACAACTTTCATGTAGAACGCAATAAATATCCATATTGTATAAGAAGTTATCATAAGTTGTTCTGTTAGAGCCTAATGAAGAACCTAGAGATATACTTTTTATTTTAAAGGTCCATCTTATAAAGTCACAGAGCAGACTGTCATGGGTAGGAGTGGATTCACTGGATCCACTGTAAGTGGTGATATAAGCCACATCAGAGAGTGGAACCTCCCAACCTTCCCCAGAGCCCTCCGCAAGGCCGGCTGGATTGGTGCAGTTGGAGACCCCCAATGTGTATCATGGTACAGAATCTGTAGGCTAAGACATAGTCGAGGACAGGCAGAAAGGTCAGGGCAGATGGCAGGCAATGTAATCAGAATGAACAAGCAGGAAGGTCTGGTACACAGAATAATGGATAGCACAACTCTCTCTCTCTCTTTCTCTCTCTCTCTCTCTCTCTTTCTCTCTCAAAACACCAATGTGATGGTATGGTGGATCCGCTGGACCACCGCAAGCGGTGGTAGTTAAGCCACGCCAGGGAACGGAATCTAAGTAGCCCCCGGTTTTCACCAGAGCCCGCCGCAAAGCGGGATGTACTTGCTGCGGCGTGAGGCTACCAGGTCGTTACCCCTGACGTGACTTGCTTGCGGTGGCGGCCGGGGTACAGCGTGGTACAAAATCGGAATCCAAAGGCGTAGTCGGGGACAGGCAAAATCAGGGCAGGCGGCAGAGGTTCGTGGTCAGAGACGGACAGACGGTCAGGGCAGGCGGCAAACAGGCAAGGTCAGGAAACGTAGCGGAACGGACTGGTACACGGATAAGCAATACGGACTCAAGGACACTCCAAACTCACTCTAAGCACACCAACAATCTGGCAACAGGTGCCGGGGGCGGATACATTATATAGGACCAGCGCCCGGCAATAAGCCAATTACCGGGACACTGGCCCTTTAAATCTAAACCAGCGGTCGCGCGCGCGCTAGGGGGCGCGCATGCGCACGACGGCCGGGATGGACAGGAGCGCCGTTCACCGGAGCGGGGCCAGGTAAGCGAGCCGGCGAGGGGACGAGGGTGGCCGCGGGTGACCGCGATGCCTGCGCCGCGGCCCTGGCAGGCAGGGAAACGGCCGCAGGGGCAGCGGCGCCCGCGGCCGCCATGACAACCAACTATAGAACTCTAAATATCGGGCAGGAAAAGGACCCAATGATTTAGGACCGGTGCCCGGCAATTAACCAATTACCAGTGTGCTGGTTCTTTAAACTTCACAGAGCCAGCGTGTGCACCCTACTGAGGAGTATATTTGCGTGCCGACACAAAACAGAGAAGCACAGGGATGCAGGAGCGAGGAGAGGTGAGAAAGAGGTTCCTGGGGACCGCAGACCACTTCATGACACAGACCCAGACTACTCTATTAACTTTATTCTATTATCAAAATTTATTTTTTAGGGGGAAATTTATGAAAAGTGCCGCCTTCGACAGTCGTACGTCTGGTTAGTGCAGCATTCGTCAATATGTATGAAATTGTGTCACAGCACTTTATAAATGTATATTACTATGAGACACATTTATGCACCAAAAAATAGCGCATAGAGTGTGAAAGCACCAAAATTTGTCTCAGCCTCGCCACTATGAAATTGGTATGGATTAGTCTGACACTTTTCTGACACTTTTTTGTGACACATTCATAAATGTGGTGCATTGTACGAATCTTGCATGACACACCCCTGTAGAATTTACGCATACAAAAGTGTCGGGTCTGTTGCAGAATACACAAGATTTTGCCATTGAACAGTTCATACTTCTATCAGGCAGGGCTACGACAGTTTTTCTTGGCTCAAAGCACGCCAGAAAACTGACACTGCCCCATTCATACATGTTGCCCAAAATCTTGCAGAAGTAAGAGGCATGTTGATATCAGCTAGGCATCACTTGTGTGAAAACACACTGTATTTGTATCTTATAATTTGCAGCATGCTGTAAGTGCGGTCTACTTCACTCTCTTCACTCACTGACAACTTTCTACCCCTTAAGAGCCAGATGGGGGAAGGAGCCCACAGCTCATGTATACCCCAGATCTCAAGTATATGGCATCTATAGATCTGTAATGTGCTTCACGCATGGACACGTCTAGCCACAAGACAGTATTCTTCTGCACAAGTGACTAAAGTGGCCAGAAGTAATTTTAGGGCCTCATACAGCTGAAGCATATGGAACCCCTAAACCTAATCTCCCCATAGAAGATAATCAATGTTAATTATTCAATCCAACAGATCAATTATTCGTTGAAAGGCAGCAGTGCAGCACCGTTATTTTCACAATTTATATTGTATTTACAATGATGTACATTACATAGAAAAGCAAAAGCAAGGTATTCTAGTGTAAAATAGTGACATATATAGTTTCATAGTTAATATGGTGTAAAAAAGACACATGCCGTCAAGTTTAACCAAGGGTGGAGAAGATGTGGACATTATTGGTCATTAATAAATGCAATACGCTTTTATAAACTCATGAGTCCAGGTCATTCAGTAAATGATCATGGGTTGACCTTGCTTTTGTAGCAGTAAAGTTAGGGTTAGAATTTCTGTTAGCAGTGACCTTGATTCCTGAAGGTGCTTCAAGGGAAAATAGTATATAAGACTTAGAGCAAGAACAAGGGTACTTTGACCTTAGTGAGATAGATAATCACTGGTAAATGCATGTATGCATGACTGACAGAGGTTTAGCATCAAGTATCATAAAAACCATAATGAACTAAGACTTAACCATCACCATTTTCTGCTTTGTTATGGCCCAGTAGAAAGATATTGAAAAGTCCTGATCTAAATATTCATCACGCGTCAGAACTCACTCCATTCGCCTCAGTATAATTCCTTCTAAATATTCGTCACGCGCCAGAGCTCACTCCATTCGCCTCAGTATAATTCCTGCTAAATATTCAGCATGCGCCAGAGCTCACTCCATTCACCTTAGTATAATTCCTAACACTACAGACTCTAATGTCTATATTCACTTCAAAAAGGAAAACCTACATATTCTTAGGGAGCAGCAGCAGATATGTAGTCATAAAGTGAAGAGGAATGGTTGAGTGAGGGGGCTCAGGACTCATATTTTCTCCCAGACTTTGGGTCTTCTGAAATGAGCTTATCAACTGGATGAGATTCAAAAAGGGGAATGTTACTCATTTAGGCTTATACACCTTGGTTACTGCACTGAAATTTAAAGAGGTTGTCTCATCTCATAATTTCATAGGATGCATGAATGAAATAATGCTGCTTTGCTCTGTCACTTCCTGGTCAAGCTGTCTGTAATTAGCATATGAGCTCTGTGTATTCAGACTTCTCTGTTTATCAGTCTAGATTACATAAATTACCTTCTACCAGGACAGGAGAAGCTGCTGAGCTAATGTAAACAGTAAAGTAATTACTGTCTTTTGTCTGAAAGATCAGATAACACACAAGCTCTCACTGTCTGCTGTGACCTGTGTGATGACATCATTCCCTGCTATCAGATAGAACAAACAGCAGGGGAAAAGAAGTACATAGTTTGGTTACTTGGGAAACCATACAGAGCACAGAAGATGATAAAATCACTGATAGTTCCTCAACAAAAAAAAAACAAAAAAAATGAAAAATGCAAAATATTTGGAAAACGTCTTCATTTAGTGTTCCCTACAGGATGAAAGCTAGTCTTTGCAGCATTGCAGCAAGACAACCCCTTTAAATACTAAGCTCAATGGAAAAGAGCCTGAACTCTACAGTGCCACCTATTGGATGTAGCATTCCTCAAATCACATCTAAGCCTTGCAATATGACTGGGAGTAAAGTCAAGCCAGATACTCCTCTGCACACAGTTGTTTCAGATTGTTTGTCCCTCATCAGTGCAAAGTAGATTGCTGGTTGGCTAGATGAGAGGCTCTAGGGGTAACATTTCTCAGTGGGGAGGTTTTGTAGACAACAGACAATAATTCTTCCAGTAATGGAGTCAAATGTGAAAGGAGAACTTCCAAACGGTGGTCAGCCATTAGTCTAGAAGCCCCTATGTTTGGTTGCTGGGCAGATCCTCTGCTCTGCCTACTGGGGGTCTCCAAGGCCCTTATATTCCTTCATTATTTACTTTCTCTTGCTGCTGTAACTTTCATTTCTGAATAACCTTTTAAATCTCACTCCCCGTGACACCAGAGACATTGCTTTATCCATATCAGTGATAGCATCATCTGTGTGACATTGTAAGACACATAAAATGATGGCACATAGCTTAGTGGTGACAGCCCAAGAAACTTCTGGCACTTCATGATATATTTATAACACTTTAAGAACATTAAAAACATATTAAAATCAAGGAGACATAAAGGCTGGTTTGCATGTTTCAAGCCACTTTGTGGGCTCTCAACTCCTTAACTCCCAGGCCTGAAAAGTAATTAATGACCAGAACGTTTTTTTTAGTTTTTGCCTCCTTGTGTTTCAACAGTTGTAACTTTTTTATTTTTTCAATGATGCAGTTGGACGAGGATTAATTTTATTTGAGACAAGTTGTACTTTATGGGGGAATAGTTTAAGTTCACTTATAAATAATTGCAGAATTTGTATTTATTTTTTTACATTTTTTTACACCATTCACATTTCACACTTAATAACTTGTTAGATTAATTCTACAGGTTATTTTGGTCGTGTGGATACCTAATATGTGTAGGTTTTTTTTGTGTGTGTAATTTATGCATAATTATTTTTTATTAAATATTTATTTTTATTTTATTTATTTTTTATTTTTTTTTTTACACTTTTTATGTGTTCTTTTACTTTCTTTTTTTTTAATCCCATGAAGGGAGAACCGTTTTACATTTTTTTATTTTCCACTTAGTAATGTATTAGCATATTCATATATGTTAATTAGAGATGGGCGAATTTCTCAAAAATTCATTTCGGTCACTTCGCCGAATTTTCTGACAAAAATAAATTCGGTACGAATTACTTTGGGATGAATCACATTAAAAAACAGCTATTTCAAGGCTGCACAGAGCCTGCAGGGTGCTTAACTATGCAGAGGGAGCTTGGTTTGGTCTTCATAAAATGTTGTGTTTTAGTATGACACGCATATGACTGCCGCCACTCTTAGAATCGCTTCACTATAAAATTCCCTGGGCACTTAAGAGGGCAAAACTGACCAAAAAACTGAAGGGGGAATGTAGCCTGATAAAGTCATGGCAGTGACAGCTGGAAAAATACAAGCTGAGGGCTCAGGTGGCAACATTAGTGACAGAGTGTGGAGGTGATGGCGGCAGCCACAGCAGTATGCGGTCAGACAGTGGCACAATGATATTCTGGAGGTGGCAAAAAGAGGAGTAGGCCACAGAGTGGCACAATGACAGAGAGTAGTGGAGACAGTGGCAGCAGCATGAGGTCAGACAGTGGCACAATGACATTCTGGAGGTGGCAAAAACAGGAGTAGGCCACAGAGTGGCACAATGACACAGAGTGGAGGTGACGGTGGCAGCAGCATGAGGTCAGAGAGTGGCACAATGACATTCTGGAGGTGGCAAAAACTGGAGTAGGCTACAGAGTGGCACAATGACAGAGTGTGAAGGTGACGGCGGCAGGAGCAACAGCATGAGGTCAGAGAGTGGCACAATGACACAGTGTGGATGTCACGGCACCAGCAACAGCAGCAGCAGCATGAGGTCATAAAGTGGCACAATGACAGAGTGTGGAGGTGGGTGGCAATACCAGTCCCTGGTAAAGATGGTTGGTGGCAGATGGAGAAACTGTCAGCAGATGTGTGGCATCAGGCGAGTGGCGACATCAGAAAAGTGGCTGAGGCAGGTAGTTTGAACCCAGACTCATTTCTCACAGATTTGTGAGGTGTCATGGCTGATGTAGTCTGACGCCTAAGGAAATGGTGTGTGGAAATCCTGGCCGATCCACGCCTGATTCATCTTGACAAAGGTCAGCCGTTCCACATTTCCCGTGGACAAGCGGGTTCTGCTTGGGGTAACGATGGCTCCCGCCGCACTGAACACCCGTTCTGATGCCACACTACTGGCCGGGCAGGACAGCTTCTCCATGCAAACTCGGCAAGTTGTGGCCACACATCCAGTTTGGCTGCCCAGTAGTCCAGCGGATCTTCTAACTGGGGTGGCAGAGTGCTGTCCAAGTAGGCCACCACCTGTTGGTTCAGGGTCTGCTCCAGGTCCTGCTGCTGCTGGCGACTGCCCTCCTCACTAGGCGGGTGAAGGAAGCTGCTCATCAGTGACTCCAGACTTAGGTTGCTGCTGATGGAGCTGGTACTGCTCCTACCCCCCCACCTTCCCCCAGCAGCCTCGGCAGTAGTACGTGAGCGCTGAAGAACTCCCGGTCAGACCTGTCAGAGGAGGGACGATGCCGCACATAGGCAGCGGCCAACTGATTACAGAGGATTTCCCTATAGTATTTGAGTTTGTCTTCCCTCTCAATAGCTGGGAAAAAGGCTCCCATTTTGGACCGGTAGCGAGGGTCCAATAGAGTGGAGAGCTAGAAGTCACCCCGCTGCCGGATGGTGCCTATTCGGCTGTCACTAGCCAGGCAAATCAGCATGCTGCGGGCCATCTGCACAAGTGACTCCGAGGGGCTCCCTGCCTCCATCTCCACTGTATACTGCCATGGTGCTTGCGGGTCATCTGCCTTGTCTTCCTCATCTCCATCTACCTCCTCCAGCTGCTCCTGCTCCTCCTCTCTTGTCACCTGGGTAGAAAATCCACTCATTTCACCAGACAATGCTTCTGCTCCAGTGTCTTTCTCCTCCTCCTCCATTTCAGTCCCCAGCGGACTCATGTGGCCGCGAGATGTAGTCGCCACGTCTCCAGTCCCCTGCCCAGACAGATTTTTCAGCATCTGTTCCAGGACATGAAGCAGTGGAATGACGTTATTCATCCCATAGTCCTAGCGACTGACAAATAATGTGGCCTCCTCGAATGGGCTCAACAAACGGCAGGTGTCACGCATGAGCTGCCACTGGCTGACATCAAAGTTACACAGGGGAGTACTCCTGTCCGCCTGGATCATCATAAAATCGTTAATGGCATATTCCTGTTCATACAGTCGGTCCAACATGTGCAGGCTGGAATGCCAACGGGTGGAAACATCGCATATCAGAGTGTGTTAGGGGAGGCCGTTCTGCCGCTGCAACTCGAGGAGGGTGTTCCTGGCTTCTGAAGATCGGTGGAAGACTTCAGGAACCTTTTCACAACCAGATTGAACACTTGCGCCATGCAGGGCGCATGGACCATCCCTCCTCGGTGCAGCGTGGACACCATGTTCCTCCTATTGTCCGTCACCATGGTTCCGATTTGCAGTTGGCGCGGAGAAAGCCACACATCGATTTCTTGCTGCATGACGCGGAGCAGTTCCTCCCCTGTGTGACTTCGTTCGCCGAGGCAAGCCAGATGTAAGAACTGCGTGACACTCTTGTGCCCTACACATGTGGTATGATGGAGCAGTACTTGTGGAGGCTGAGATGGTGGTGGTGGTGGAGGAGGAGGAGGCAGACATTGGTGCAGGAGCTGCAGTTTGACAACGTGGAGGAGAAAGCGGCGTCTCCTGTCCAAGTTGTTGGTGTGCCTGGGCCGGAAGCACCTTCACCCAGTGGGCCGTAAAGGACATGTACTGGGCCTGACCATAGTTACAGCTCCAGACGTCCACGCTGCCGTGCACCTTGGAACAAACCGATAAGCTCAAGGACTGGCCCACCTTCTGGATTTTACAGCCAACGCTCCGCACTGAGTGACTACTGCCGCCGCTGCCTCGCTGAGCCCTGTGCCACTACTTTCTTGGACCTGCGAAGCGGGTTTTTTTTTTACCCCGTGGCCGCTTGGCTCCCGACCTCACACTGCTGCTATCCTGCTGACTCACGGCCACACAACCCACTTGCTGGCTGCGCCGCTGCCTGACGCGCAAGCTGACGCCCTCTTCTCCTGACGATGATGAAGCCCTTGCCTCACCCGGCTCCCAAGTGCAGTCGTCTACATCATCATCTATTTGTGTTTCATCGTCACTGCTGTCCTCATCGCCGGTCTTGGTATGCAGAGGCTGACCCCTCACAACATGACCTCCCATGCCACTCTCAACATTTATACTTTGCCACCTACTGCAAGAAGCAGGGGATATTGGCCCCATTCCTTCGCTGCCAAGTAGCTGCTGACTGCCCTCCTCAAATTGTTCATCCTCGCTATATAGTGGCGCTGAGCCCAAACCCCATAGTAGATCTCTGGCTGAGGGAACCGGATGGGACAGAGGCGGGTGGAGGACAGGTGAGGGCCGCTGACCCCCTCCCGGGCCATCCCAACTAAGGGTTGTGTCTGAGGTTCCCACCGACTCTTGGCTGGGGTTGTCAGATGTCATCTGGGAGGAAGAGGATGACCTAGTCAACCAATCAAGAACCCTTGGGTTGCTGAACAACACACGGCCGCTAGATGACAGCGGCAGTTGTGGCCTCACCGAGTGACCCCTGCTGCGACGTCCCCTTGCTGTGCTGCGACCTGGGCCTGCTCCAGGAATGTTTGTGCCACTGCCACTCGCAGGTGAAGAGCCTGCCACCTCTCTGTCTGACATACTGTTTGTTCTAAAATGTACAGACACTGTTTGATGAAGATATCTGTATATGATAAATGCACACCCTGTATTTGACTCCAAATGAACCCAGTCACAAGCTTGGGTAACCCTTGGATATAAATAGCGCCTTCCACAAATGGGGTCAGTAAAAATTTACTTGTATGAGTCGTTTAAAAAAAAACTCTGTGTAATATTATTGAGTATAAAAGCACAAAAAGGCTTAATTAACCTTCGGATATGAATTATGCTACAGGGCAAAATTTCTCTTCTTATCTAGAGCGATCTATCAAAAACAAGTTTCTCTTTTACATCTAAGTACAACTGCAAAACAACGGCTTAATTAACCAACTCCCTGGATAAAAATTTTGCAAAATAATGGAGCAACCAAAAAACTAGAGCTTGTAGCGTGATACGATGGCGTGTATTTTACGCTACCCAACAAAAGGAAAACTGTAAGTAACCTTCGCTTGGGAATTAACTACAGGAAAAATGTATTTTTTTTGGCGGTGAATAAACGTTTTCATTTAGGTCACACACAGCAAGCTGAACAACGCTTAATATTAACCCTGATGTAAATTGCGCAAAAATTGAGCAGCCAAAAATTAAGTGGTATTTGTATGTAAAAACAGCTGTTTCTTTAAAGAATACACAGGAACAGGCTTAGATACCCCTTGATATTCAATGTGCTGTGGAGCATTATATATCCAATTAAAATGTATTGCCAGCTGAGCACTGGACCACACACTGGACTGCAGATCCAATACCCCACAAAATCGAAATAGAACGTTATCAGAAGCATCTCTGAGACAAGCTGTGACACCCCCCAAAAATCGCTGTAATCAAAATGAGTTCTTTAGTATCAGCTGCATAAGCAGGCCGCTAGGCAGCTCCATCTCTCTAATCAATACAGTGGAGAGTGGTATGAGCTCCAGCGTCACGCCCGGACTTATATAGTGGTGCGGTGAGTCACAGAATCCCCGCCGGTCCACTGATTGCTTTCATCGCTGCAAACATGTCATGCAGGGCTAATGCCCTTCTTTCCTCCAGCGTTCTTTTGCCCCATGTAACGCCATTGTGGCTCCGCAGCCATTTTATCAATCAAAAGTCACACACTTCCGTTTCACCCGAAGTCCCCCAAACTCTACTTTTTTTTTTTATCGTTCAGAACCGAAGTTTTCCTGAAATCTAAAAAACGATTCCACTTCGTAGAATCAATTTCGCCCATCTCTAATTTAATACATTATAACTGTACATCTCTTCTGTTGACACACTGGCAGTGTCTCATGACTAGTGTGGAGGGTCGATATTTATATCGACAAAGTTGAAATCGGCATGGTTTTTATGGTGATCGAAATTTCCAGATCAGCGATAATTAAGGTTAAATCTGTGGGCATCATCTATTAAGATTGCGCCTTTTTCGTCGCTTACTTCTGGTAAATTTTGGCGCCACGAATGAGATTACAGATATAGCGCAGGTGAGATGTTTGTGCGACTTCTCATTACTGGGATGTGTATGGTGTGTGAATGGCTGGAAAAATCACATGAACCTTGTCAGATTTAAACAATAAGAACAGTTATTCCTGTTTCCAGGCCTCAGTGTCTCTTCATGCGTCCTCATAGGAAAGGACCTTCGCTCTGCCTGTAGGCCAACTCATCCAGCGAAAATTAGTCTATTCTTCTGCACAGAGAAACCTTACTATTAGCTTTGTATCCTTACCAATTTAGTTAGATTAGAGAATTGAAAACATTTTTATTATTAGCTAGAGAATTTAAAAGCAGGCATCTACCGCTGTACATATACGGCGGTGGGAGCGGGGGGGGGGGGCCCCCTCGGGCGCGAACACAGACATAGCCTCTATCTACTCTAAAGAACACTTGGATCCCTCTCCAAGACTTAGTGTAGACATGTAGTGGGAATATCTTTATTATTAACAGTTGCATTGAAATATTTCCTTGGATAGTGGGCAGCCTGAACTTTATATGGATAAACATCCATTTCTAGTAACTGCAGGTCTCTTTGTTAGCTGCAAAACCTCACTTTTATTTCATATATACATTTTCAGATAGGTGTTTCATTTTAAATTTTGGCCCATTTCCACTTTTTTTGATATATCCACCTTGTAGTTAAATTAGAATCTATCCAGCAATCTTGTATCATCACAGCTTGTTTGTTGCCAAAAATACCGTGTATCGTACGAAAACATCACAGTTACATGTTTTTTTTACTTTTGCGCACCCAGGTACTGTCAATTTTGACGCAGCATCTACTTAAATCTTAACATACTCTAGACAATTCTATATTCACCACAGGTGAATTGAAAGGTGCAAAAAATACCGTTTATTATATCAAAAAACCATAAACATAGTTACTATTGTATTTTTTGACTTTATGCGCACCCCAGCACTGTTCATTTACGCAGCATTCTATCTTAAATCTCTTTCACAAACTACTTGCAATTCTATATCTGTTTTTCACCACAGGGTGAATTGAAAGTTGTGCAAAAAATACCGTTTATTATATAAAAACATAACAAGTTACGTGTTTTTTTGACTTTTGCGCACGCCAGCACTGTTTCAATTGACGCAGCATCTACGTAAATCTTAAAACACAGCAATTCTTATAATCACCACAGGTGGAATTGAAAGGTGCAAAAAATACCGTTTATTATATCAAAAACATAACAGTACTAACGATGTTTTTTGACATACTATTGCGCACCCTCCACTGTGTTCATTGACGCAGCATCTACGTAAATCTTAAAACAGCAATTCTATATTCAACCACAGGTGAATTGAAAGGTGCAAAAAAAACATAGTTTATCTATATCAAAACATAACGCTTACGTGTTTTTTTATGACTTTTTGCGTCAACCCAGCACTGATCAATTGACGCAGCATCTTGTAAATCTAAAACAGCAATTCTATATTCACCACAGGTGAATTGAAAGGTGCAAAAAAGTACCGTTTATTATATCAAAACATAACATATACGTGTTATTCTCTTGACTTTTGGCGCACACCAGCACTGTTCATTGACGCAGCATCTACGTAAATCTTAAAACAGCAATATCTATATTCACCACAGGTGAATTTGAAAGGTCAAAAAATACCGTTTATTATATCAAAACATAACAGTTTACGTGTTTTATGACTTTGCGCACTTCCAGCACTGTTCTTGACTGCAGCATCTTCCGTAAATCTTAAAACAACAATTCTATATTCACCACGGTGAATTGGATAAGGTGCAAAACTAAAGTTTTAATATATCCAAAACATAACAGTTACGTTTTTTTGACTTTGCGCACCCAGCAATGTTCATTTGACAACAGCCCCGCATCCTCTACTGTAAATCTTAAAACAGCCATACTATAATCACCACAGGTTGAATTGAAAGTGACAAAAAATACCGTTTATCTTATATCAAATACATAACTCAGTTTAACTTTGTTTTTTGACTTTTGCGCACCCAGCACTGTTCATTGACGCAGCATCTTACTTAAATCTTAAAACAGCAATTCTATTATTCACCACAGGTGAATGAAAGGTGCAAAAAATAACCGTTTAATTATAATCAAAACATACAGTTACGTGTTTTTTTGACTTTTTGCGCACCCAGCAATGTTCATTGACGATCAGAGCATCTACGTAAATCTTAAAACAGACATTTCTATATTCACCACTAGGTGAATTGAAAGGAAGGGTGCAATAAAAATACCGTTTACTTTTACATATCATCTAACATAACAGTTCGTGTTTTTTGACTTTTGCGAGTCACCCAGCACTGTTCATTGACACAGCATCTACGAAAATCTTTCTTCTATTAAAAACAGCAATTCTATATTCACTTAACAGTTGATTGAAAGGTCATCTACATACCGTTTATTATTAGTCAAAACATAACATTACGTGTTTTTTGACTTTTTGCGCACGCCAGCACTGTTCATTGACGGCAGGCATCTACGTAAATCTAAAACAGCAATTCTATATTCACCATCAGTGAATTGAAAGGTGCAAAAAATTATACCGTTTATTATATCAAAACATAACTGTTACGTGTTTTTTTGACTTTTGCGCACCATCACTGTTCATTGACGCAGCATCTACGTAAATCTTAAAACAGCAATTCTATATTGCACCACAGTGAATTGAAAGTGCAAATACACCTATACCGTTATATTAATCTTTCAAAAACATAACTCTCTGTTTATTCGAGTTTTTTGACTTTTGCGCACCCAGCACTGTTTCATTGACGCAGCATCTACGTAATCTTAACTTCAATTCATATATTCACCACAGGTGAATTGAAATGGTGCGAAAAATACAGTTTATTATAATCAAAACTCTCTCAACAGTTACGTGTTTTTTTGACTTTTGCAACACTCCAGCGACTGTTCATTGACACAGCATCAACGTAAATCTTCAAAACAACATCAATTCTATATTCACCACAGGTGAATTGAAAGTGCAAAAAATACCGAATATTATACATAAACATAACAGTTGCGTGTTTTTTGACTTTTGCGCACCCAGCACTGATCATTGACGCAGCATCTACGTCATCTTAAAACAGCAATTCTATGATACACCACAGGTGAATTGAAAGGTGCAAAAAATACCGGTTTATTATATCAAACATAATCAGTTACTGTTTTTTGACTTTGGCGCACCCAGCACGTTCATTGATGTCAGCAATCTATGTAAATCTTAAAACAGCAATTTCCTATATTCACCACAGTGAATTGAAAAAGGTGCAAAAAATAACCGTTTATTAGATCAAAACATAACATTATGTGTTTTTTGACTTTTGCGCACGCCAGCACTGTTCATTGACGCAGCCATCTACGTAAATCTTAAAACAGCAAATTCTATATTCACCACAGGTGATTGAAACAGGTGCAAAAAATACCGTTTTATTATATCAAAAACATAACAGTTACGTGTTTTTAGACTTTTGCGCACGACCACACAGTTCATTGACACAGCATCTACGTAAATCTGTAAAACAGCAATTCTATATTCACCACAGTGAATTGAAGGTGCAAAAAATACCGTTTAATATATCAAAACATAACGTTTACGTGTTTTTTGACGTTTTGCGCACCCAGCACTGTTTCAATTGATTGCAGCATCTATACGTAAATCTTAAAACAGCAATTCTATATTCACCACAGTTGAATATTCTGAAAAGGTGCAAAAAATACCGTTATTAATATCAAAACATAACAGTTATGTGTTTTTTGACTTTTGCGCACCCAGCACTGTTCATATGACCAGCAATCTACTAAATCCTTAAAAAGCAATTCTATATTCACCACAGGTGAATAAAGGTGCAGAAAAATACCGTTTTTATTATATAAAACATAACATTTACGTGTTTTTTAGACTTTGCGGCACCCAAGCACTCGTGCATTGACGGCAGCATCTGACGTAAATCTAAAACACGCAATCTAATTTCACCACAGTTGAATTGGAAAGGTGCAAAAAATAACCGTTTTTATTATAATCAAAAACATAACAGTTTCCGTTTTTTTTTCTGACTTTTTGCATCTACACCAGCACGCTGTTTATTGACGCAGCATCTACGTAAATCTTAAACAGCAATTCTATTTCATACCACAGGTGAATTTGAAAGTTGCAAAAAATACCCGCTTTATTTATATCAAAACATAACCATTTTACGTGTTTTTGACTTTGTTGCGCACCCAGCACTGTCATTGGACCACTGCACTACGTAAATCTTAAAACAGCAATTCTATATCAACACACAGGAATTGAAAGGTGCAAAAAATACCGTTTATTATACCAAAACATAACAGATACGTGTTTTTTTTGGTCTTTTGCCCAGTCCAGATTATTTGTTTGGATACAGATTCTCACCTTGCAGTTAATTTGAATCCAGCAATTTTGGTTTTGATTAGAGGGATTTGAGAAATAGGCTGTATTTTGCCGCCTTTTAAATAAGAGACTTTCCAAAACTATTCCATACCTTCTCAAATTTTTATATTTCTGAGATCATTTGGAGCGAAAAGCAGGTGGTAAGCGAGCAAGTCGAGGTGGTGTAGCACATAGAAGGTAGAGTTTTCGAGAGAATGTGATCCTTACCAGTGCTGTCGACAACATGCATGCCATGCGATCGTCATTTGCAGGACCGTCAGGCCTTGTCATCGCTGGTTTCAGCCCTGGAATCTAAGAACGAACATCGTCGCCACTTCTTCTGATTCCTTCAGTGGTTAATGCAACCTGCATCTAGCAGTCTTACCTCCTCGTCCTCGCATCACGGCCACAAATGTCGTCAACGACATCTCAGCATCCGTCCAAATGAAGCAAGCCCAAATGTTCAGACTCTATCGAACCCACCACTGTGGATAATCCATTTGTCTGAAGACATCTTTGATGGACAAAAATTTGCGTAGTTCTGGAGGTCAAAGGCCATGTTAATCAAGATCTCCGAGGATGATTTGTCTGCTCTGAACCCCAGTTACTGATGCCATCCAGAGGAGGTTAAGGAAGCCGGTCAATCGGCAAAAATCCCGCGGTCGGCAAACGCCTTGCAGTGCCCCTTGCTTGTTAGTCTTCTGTCTAGCCTCATCGGAATGCAGACACTAGTCAGAGACGACCAAGTCCACCTGTGTGTAATGATGAAGAGATTGTACGACATTGCGGATCCATCTGTACTTTTCCGCATAATTTGCTTGCGAGGTGCTTCATCATGGAGAGGAGGGAAGCACGATGGTGTAGTGTCAATAACGGGTTCCCGCCACAAAAAAGGGAAGGGCGGTCGCAGGAAGTCCGCTGATATGTTCCGCCAGCCACTGATCTCTCACTGGCTAATCTCCTACCCCCGCACCTTTCTCTATCGCCCGTCAAAAAGGTCCAGGACCTCTCAAGCCTGGGCCTTCTTTGACCAAGCCTCTGATTCACACCAGCGGAAGTCATATGCCGCGGGTGGGGGGGGGGGGGGGAGGAGGTTTGCCGTAAACCATAAAGTAGAGGCAAGAACCTTAAGTGGTAACCACCACCAACAAGTCTAGTCACATGCAGCGAATGCATGAGTTGAATGGAGGGAACACTTGGCCAAAAAATGGCCAGAAACCGACGCCCACGGGCCTTCCAACCACTGCACAACCCTCTGTCTCCGACTCCTCCTCCTCCGCCACACCAAGTCTTTTCTCCTCAGCTACCCATGTCTCTCAGAGTCATGATCAGGATCAGGCCTCCGCTTCAGCCTCCACCTCGCCCGAGTACCCACCAGCAACCACAGAGACCCATCCTAACTACCCACCTTCTCCCTTCCACCATTTACGACCTGCACGCCGTACAAGCGGTCCAGTCTAGCAGCCAGCCTTCTGTCATCCAGGTTAGGGAGCAGAAGAAACTACTATTAACCCAAACCATTCCCCTCAAAGTTCCAAAATGCCTGACTTCTGTCGGAGCTTTCGAGTCCATCAGCTTTTGAGGCTCTTGGATTAAATTGTTGCCCTTTCTGATTCTGGTGGACTCACAGAATGCGATTTCGCCACTTCATGGCCCTCTTCTTGCCCCCAATACCAGATGCCGAGCAGGCAGTTTCTATGCCAAAAATCCGTCCCTCCCTGTCCAGCCACGTTTCATCTCTAAAATTTCAAGCGCGTTGTCTGCATCCTGTGTCCAATAAGTCCACTTCGCCACGAGCACATTGACTAGTAAGCACGGCCACGGCCGCTAATTATACTCTGTGACAGCTCACTGGGTGACTGGTGGATGAGTCTCCCTGATGGTGATCTGGCGTGGTCTTCTCAGGCTCTCGGCCGCATCTCTGAAAATCGCATCTCTTCAAAAAACCGCAGGGATGGGTTGCAGGCTCTTCCCCCAAGGTCTCTGGTGCATCACGAGCCCAGAGAACACCAGGCCGTGTTGCAATAATCTGCATTGGTCGACCGTCACACACAGGTCCAGGACTGTGGGACGCTCTAAGCTAATTCTCGAGAACACTCCTTACTTTATCTGATCTTGTGCATATATCTCTCTTCAATATCTCATCTCTTTTCACTCTCTAGTATCAAGGATTTGTTAGTCTATCTACTCTCTTTATTAGATCTATCACTCCTCTCTATTGCATATCCTTGCTTTCCTATCATCTCTTATCGTATTTATGTTCTATATCTACATCTAATCCTCTTTCTTGCTCATCATCTATCATACACTATAACTCCTTTTTCTCTAGTCCAATACAAATCTCTCTTTTCAAACATAATCTATCTCCTGTGTGTCTGGAGATCTTATTTAGCTCTCTATCATGAGTCTCGATCTAGATCTCGGATTTAGTATCTAGTCAGTATCTTATCTTCTCTTATTATCCTGTCCTATGTATCTAGCTCCTCTGCTGTGCTATCGTACGCGCGCGCTCATGCTTGTGCGATAGTGGCTCGTCTTAGCTCACGTCGGTCCTATCTCTCTCTATTCTCTCTTCCCGTTATCTTTCTTCAATATATATATATAGAAGTATATCTATTCTCTCTCTTTTTGATTCTGCTGTACACATATATCTCTCTACCTATCTCATATATCTTCCTCATCTATCTTTTATGTGTATCAGTTCATGTCGTGAGAGATCTCTCTTGATCTACATTTTAGCTGCCTATTTTAGTCGTCTCAGAAGACTCACTCTCTTTTCTTTTTTTTTATCGCTCTCAATATCTATGATCGTTATGACACTTGACCTATCGGTATAGTGAATTTGAGAGAGAAATTCTCTCACATCTCTATCTATCAGTGTATAGGCCCTAGTATGATCTTTCTTAGATCTGATCATTCTATATACTCTCTCTTATCCTATTTTTAGAGTCTCTTCTAGTTATTATTAGATCAGACTTCTCTCTCCTCTCAATATATATCTTTTCGATCGGGTCTCTCTCTTGCTCCATATGTATCTCAGCACTTTATCTGATATTATATATTTTATTGTCAATCTACTATTTCTATATGAATCAGATTCTAGATTTTGGACACTCTTTCTTTTTTTCTTTATTCACTCTGTCTCAACTCAATCTACTATATTCTCTCTATCTCTACGCTGAAGCTCTGGATCATTGTCTTGTGTGATCTATTCCTCCTCTATGCTTCGTGACTATCGTGTAGCCGATATATCTATCTAGCGCTAGCTCGCTATCTCCAATAGGTTCTCGCTCGATCTCTATGATATATCGTACTCTCTCGATATTATATCTCTATCGGTTCTTTCTCAACTCGCGATAGGAGAGTAGTTCTGGTGTTCACGCTATGAGAGCTGATGATCGTGATGGGTGAGCTGATGAGTAGGCGCTGTCTAGACTATACAGTAAAGTGTATCGTCGTTAGGGCTTGTACTATGTGTCAGTCAGTGGTAGTGGTAGATGCGCTCTAGTTGGTCCGTGTGCTCAATGCGGGAGTGTAGTATGGGGAGTATAGTGGGTGAGATTATCAAATAGAGTTAGCGAGAGCCGTGTGAGTAAGATATCGCGGTGGGGTGGTCTATACACCTAGTAGCTGTTATCTATGTGTGGAGTGGGGTTGCGGTGCGGTGAGAGGGGTGTGGCATGGGAGTGGTGAGTGGGTAGTGTGTGATGTGTGTGATTGATAGGCGAGGTATTGGACAGTAGTGATAGGCGGGGGACTAGGAGTGAGAGACATGAGTGTCATGGGTGGTGAGATGGATAGTGATACGCAAGCGAGCTATATGGAGAGATGAGGGTGGGTGTGACACGAGCAACAGAGAGGGGGAGGACCGAGCGCATTCAGGTGTGTGAGCACACGAGAGACGGGGGAAGAGGAGTGGCTCGTGGATTAGATTTGGTATGCAGAGCGAGGTGTAATAAGTGAGGGCGCATAGCGCACAGAAGAATGGTGACGCCTGGTGAGGCGAGGATTAGATGGATTTGGCGTGACGAGCGGAGAGCACGACGATACGCGTGAAAGCGGGCACAGAGAAGATGTGAGGTGAGGTTTATGATCTTGAGAGAGAGTGTAGGGTAGAACAAGAGAAGTGCAGTGTAGAGGTTGTGTGAGCAGCGGGTGTAGTAGTTATCTAGGTGAGATGTCAGTCGGTAGTAGAGTGCGAGGTCAGCGCGAGAGTAGAGGTGAGAGATGCAGGTGTGTGTATTGCGAGAGACGAGAAGCGTGTGAGATATGTTCGAGTGAGAGAGTGAGTGGAAAGAGGTGGAGTGTGGAGTGAGTGTGGGCAGGCGGTGATGAAGGGTGACGAGAGGGTGTGGAGAGTGAGTATGAGCGAGTATTGTGGGGTGTGAGTTGCCGTATTGTAATAGACAATTAGTGATAGGTTAGGAGCGGCGTCGGATAATTCAGTGCGCATAGGTTTGCATAGAGAGTGACGAGTCGTGGCGAACACGGAATTACGAGCGCGCGAGGAGTGGAGAGCAGACGAGATATAGTTTAGCACAGAGTGTGGGGTCGAGGGGGGGGCGGATAGTTACGAGTGCGGCAGCGAGAGCGTCAACGTGGTAAGTAGAGAGAGGGATGAATGTGAGTGAGACACACCGCACGGTGTGATAACGCGAGAGGGTTTCATGATGGTGTGAGAGAACAGCATTAGAAGTGGTAGCGTGAGATTAGGGGCGGAACACTATAGGGATGGGATGGAGGTGAGCGATATGACATCTATGAGGTAGTGGGTAGATGAGCGCAGAGGACGCGCGAGTAGATGTGGGAACGATGGGAGGATGGAGAGTGTATGATGTGTAACATCAATGGCGTAGATGCGATGGTGGTGAGTACGATGGGAGCGAGGTTAGAGAGCGATGTCCACGGGCGAGAGCAACAAGCATGTAGGAGAGTGGGGGTGAGAGTGTGTGCAGGAGTGACAGATAGACGAGAGTGATGTTGGCGAGGGCGAGAGTGTGGTTGAGCACACTGGCTAGTGAGAGGTGGGGGTGGAGTGAGTGTACACGGGCTCCATAGAGGAACGGTGAGTGACATAGCTGAGGAGGGAGTGAGAGTGCAATGGTAGTATGAGGATACGTGGGAATGTTACATGAGACTAGTGATGTCGAGAGGGTGAGACGAGAGATGTGAGAGAGAGGGAGAGAGGGAGGAGGAGGATTTTTGGGTGTTGGAGCTGGTACGAGAGTATATCGGTGGCGAGGTGTGTTGATGAGAGAGGATGGAGATGAGAGATGAGTGACAACAGCGAGTGATGGGAATGCGATGGAGTGTTGTTGTGTCGTGGAGTGGTAGTGTGATGGTGGTGAGAGTAGGGTTTTATTAGGATAGCATGATGTGGTGGAGATGTTATAGCAGAGCGAGCCGGGTTTGACAGCGAGTTTTTGAAATCGACGTGAGAGATCGGAAGGAGTGTAGTGTAGAGCTGCGTATGTTGAGACGAGAGTGTGGAGGGGAGGGTGGTGAGTGTGCACGAGGTGGAGTGGAGGGGGAGTGAGAGTGCAGTCTAGGAGAGATGAGTAGAGATGAGGGGGGTGTGTAACGAGAGGGAGGTGAAGAGCGAGGTTAGAGAGTGAGTGTGGATGAGACGAGAGCGAGGGAGTGAGGGAGAGAGGGCTGACAAAGGAGATGCGTTGAGGTAGTAGAGAGTATATAGTGTGGGAGTCGAGTGTTGAGCAGTAGGGGGAGAGAGAGAGGGAGGGGGTGGATGAGTTGGGGTGCACGAGGTGAGTGAGTGAGAGAGCAGTGAGAGATGGAGAGGTAGTTAGTGATGAAAGAGGTGTGTGAATAGTAGTGAGAGATGGAGGGGTGTACGGAGCGAATATGGAGTGGGATGGGATACGAGACCACGAGCAACGAAGGGAGAGGGGTGAAGAGTTGTGGGTGTGCGAGTGTAGGTAGTGTGGATGGTTAGAGGGATGGAGCGAGGGGGAGAGAGTGGTGGGGGTGACAGTGGGAGGACTGAGTGATGAGAGCGAGTGCGAGATGTAGAGAGCACGATAGGGGTGTAAAGAGAGAGTTGGAGAGCGAGAGATGAGGGGTGCGAGAGTTATGAGTGTGATGAGAGAGCATCACAGGGGGAGATAGTGAGCGCGTCATAGTTGGGGGAGAGATATGAGTGTGTAGTGTGTGTAGAGGGGCATGGAGAGAAGAGTTGAGTGGGGGGGTGGGATGTGGGAGGGTGACGTGTGTGGTAGAGAGGGGGACAGTGCAGAGTAGAGGAGATGTGATAAGATAGGGAGAGGTAGGAGTTGAGATGATTTGGGAGGGAGAAGGAGAGCTTAGAGCTAGGTAGAGAGAGGGGAGAGATAGCGGGGAATATGAGGAGTGATAGAAAAGAGGAGGAGGGGGGCGAACGAGATGGTTTATGGAGGAGATTGTTAGGGGGAGAGAGTGTGTGTGGCATGAGAGAGTGCGTGGGGGGTAATGGTGAGGAGTTCGTAGGATAGTCGTGAGGCGAGTGAAGTGAGAGGAAAAGAGTTAAGAGAGGGTGTGAGAGATGCAGAAGATTGAGAGCGAGAAGAGGTGGTAGGGGACGAGAGTTTGGGATTGTGTAGTGATGGGCGAGCGTTGTGGTGTGTGGTGGATGGCGAGGTATTGAGATTCGAGTGTGAGTGTGTGTGAGGTGGGAGACAGCTGGGTTAGAGGGTGTGCTAGCGAGAGAGATGCGAGTTTGTGTTAGGGGTGTGAGGAGGTGGCGAGGATGAGAGGTAGATATGAGGAGTGCTAGAGGGCGAGTGACCGAGTGATATGAGTGGAGAGAGCGATAGAGAATGAGAGATAGAGGAGCGTATGATTTTGAGAGTAGTGTTGTAGAGAGCGAGAGATGAGAGCGATGGGTGGTGGGAGCACGAGAGCGAATGTAGATATTTGATGAGATGTGAGAGTGAGAGGTAGAGAGAGTGTAGAGGGATTATGTGAGTATATTATAGATTTAAGATGCGAGAGGTGAGATGCGAGAGAGATGGCGAGGTTGAGAGATTAGAGGAAGCGAGCAATGTTGAGAGGTGATAAGATGTGGTGTGGAGTAGAGTTTGATTAGGTGAGCGCGAGGGGTAGATGATAGTGCAGGGGAGATATGGGGGATGGAGAAGGGTGAGTGAGGTGAGTTGGTAGTGCGGGTATTGTGGGAGAGATGGAGTTGGTAGCGAGTGTAGTGAGATGAGGGCACAAGGCGCAGTGCATAGAGAGTGAGGGTTTGAGAGGTGTTTAGTATAGAGATGTATTGTTGTGCGCGTGATGGTGATTGTGTGGCAGAAGAGTGGGGGGTAACTAGTGAGTGCTGTGTAGCGCATAAAGTGAGAGAGGAGAGAGCGCGGATGGTTAGGGGACAGAGAGTGGGAGAAGAGAGGAAGCGTGCACGAGAGTAGCTGTGATGTGGGTGACTGGAGAGTGGCAGAGCAGAGGGACGAGTGATAGAGGAAGAGTGGGAGGGCTAGGAGTGTTAGTGAGGGGGTGGGGGGTGTGTGGGGGGGGGAGGGGGGGTGTGAGAGTGTGTGGTGGTGAAGAGGACAGATAGACACGGAGGAGCATGACGAAGTTGATGAGGGGAGCGTATAGGGAGGGGGGGTGAGGAGAATACGAGGGTGGTGCAGGGGGAGGGATTGGATAGGAGCGTGTGCGTGGTGAGATTGAGGAGAGGGAAGGGGCTCGAGGAGCAGAGGTGACAGAGGGCATGATAGGGCGTGCGGTGAACAAGGAGGGAGTCTGATAGAGTGTCGCGCAGAGTTGTGGAAGAGAGAGGATGTGTGCGGACTGGTTATGGTAGAGATTGGGACATAGAGTAGCAAGATGTGAGCGATAGACGAAGATGGGGGTGAGTGTGTAGAGATGTATAGGCCTGAGGTAGCACAACACGTGCAGGAGGGAGAGAGGAGAGGTATTATGGGGTGGGTGAAAGGGATAGGTGGGGGGGTGTGCGACGATAGTCGGGGGAAACTGGTCATGGTAGTTGAGGTGAACGAAGAGTGCATTGTTTGATAGGAGTTGTGAGGTGTGGTGGAGTAGAGTAGTGAGGCGAGCATCGGGTGGGGACACACAGACGTGTGATAGAGGTAGAGAGTTAGAGGTAGGGGGGTACATGGGAAGGTAGAGTAGGGGGGGTGGCAGGAGCGAGAGACGGGGGGGGCTAATGGGAAGCGATTGGTGAAGAGGAGTGATCGGATAGGATGGATAATGGTATGTCACTATTACTTTTTGGTGGGGTGTTTGTAGATTTGTAGGATATTTTGTTTGGTGGGGGTAATGGATGGTGTTGGGAGGATGGAGGGTGGAAATGGTAGGTTTGGTTTGGGAATGGGGATTAGTTTTGGGGGGGGTTTTGTAGAAGGGGGAAAGGATAGTTTGTTTGGGGGGGGATTTGATGGGTTGGGAGATGAGGGGGGAAATGTATTGGTTTGATTTGTAAATGGTTTATTTTTTGGTGGGGTTTTGTATAAGGGGGTAAGGATAGGGGGTTTGGGGGGGGGACTGAGTGATGGGGGGGGGTCTATTGATGCAGGGAAGTGGTTAGGTTGTGTATTTGGAATGTGATTGTTATGGTTGGGTGATTTTAAATATGAAGTTATGAATGGTTTTTTTGTGGGGGTGGATGGTTGTTGGATGGATGGGGGTATTGTATGGTGTGGTTTGGGGGAGGGTAATTGTGTGGAGGGGTAGTGGTTTTTAAGTATGGGGGGAAGTTGTGGTTGATAGTGAATGGTGGTAGGTGGGGGTTGGTTGGTATGAGTAGAATGAATGGGTGGGGGTTGTTGGTTGGGGGGGGGATAGAAATGTGATTGTGGTATTGAGAGATGTTTTAGTAAGAGATAGTTAGTTTTTCAGTGTTAGTGTTATGAAAGTAGATAGTATAAAGTGGATAGTGAGCAAATGTGTTCAATAGATTGAGAGGTTTTATATTGATGGTAAATATATGGGAGGCAACATGGGATAGGGAGGTGTTATATGTATAGAGGGGAATAAAGAGTGGAAAATGGTATGTAGGTGATGGGAATTTAAAAAGTAGAGGTAGGGGGACCGGGCGTTCTGATCACCCGACAGAGCAGGGAAACCCTTTGATTGCGCTGCGGTACCGCACCGCCGCCATCAAAGGGTTAAAGCTCTGAGGTACGGAGGTTTCCTCCGCTCACCGATGCTCACAGCCCCAATCCCAGCGCAGCCGCAAACCCCGAAGTCTGCAGCGACGCCAAAAGACGTCGCTGTAGACGAACGACCCGCACCAGCCAACATCTAAAGACGGTGGGCGGTCGTTAAGGGGTTAATCATAACTAATCAAACCACACTGGGATCTAGGGAATCCACCCTGGGAACTCCCTTATATAATTCATCTAGACACGAACACCCCTTAAAATGAAGCCTAGTTTAACTCATCTTCTCTAATAGTCTATCAACAGCAATGGAATCAGCATCTGCCATGAAAAATACTTGACTACAAACCGCAGATTAATCCAATAACAGGCCTCCATAAATATGATACCAAGAACGGCATTAATAGACAGACACGAAATCTGATCTATAGTTTAGGCCTCATGGAAATCTCGAGTCCAGAGTAAGTATCCGAAAGCCTCGCGATCGGTAAGTGGTTTCCTCCAATTAGCTCCTCTTTGTAGCTTCCTCACTTTCTCTGTAGCCATAAGTTTAAAGCTTTCTAAGCTTCTCTGATGAATTTCATGAAAGTGTCTTGACGCGGCCGACACTTCTCCGTAACTCTCAAAATGAGCGTTTCGTCAAAGAATGCGCTTTAATAACATACACACAAAGTGATGCAGGTTAGCTACCTTGCTTTCACTAGTGGATCCTTCTCATCTTCAGCCAGATACCTCTTTCTTGCACCGGGCATGAGTTGGGTTCACTGGTGAGAGAACTTTTTTTCTTTCTGTTTCTCTAGTGGCTGTTAGTTTGGCTCCCAGTGTTATATCTGATACCTGTGGTTTATTGGGTTTATATTGTATCTATACTTTTCCTTTTTTGGGGAAATTAATAGGAATTACAATTGGGAGCACAATTTCGTCTTTGGAGGGATGAGTTTCTTCGGTGGAAAATCCACGAGCAATAAGGTTTCCAGATGTTTGGAGATGGAACAATCAATTCACAGCAAGAAGAAGGGGGCTGACATCATAATATGATGGAGTTGGAAAAGGTTATGACAAAACAAATCACATTGTGATTTGATAGCACAACGCTGCAGATGGATTATGTCTTTAAAAACACCCTACCTTCTCTAATTATGATAGTTTTAGTACAGAACAAAAAAAACTTTAAGAGATTTCCGTTAAAAACATGACCCTTTTAATGAAGCTCAACAAGCCCTCTTTAACAAATGGATCTTACATTTTGGAGATGTTACAGGGGATTTTGATCTTTGTTACATAGCTTTAGATGTTTTGGTCCATCTGTGGGCCCTAAAGACCCAAAAAACATCTGAAAATAGAGAGTGATTTACATTGCTTTTAATATGAAACACATGTCGATGTTCATGTGAGTGATCACCCCAGAGTGTCTCTTTGCGTCTTTCGGATACATTCCAAGAATTCACATGTCAATTATTTGTCCAAAAGGCACAGCAGGAGCCCTGTAATAAACCATAGGGTGGATTTCTGCATCCCAAAACATATCCCAAAAATGCAGCTGCCCGGAATGTGTTTGGGTCCGTTTTTGGGTCCCTCGATGCGTTTTTGGATGCGATTTTCGGGTCGAACACGGATCCAAAATCAGATCTTAAAGCGCCGTGTGAACAAGCCCTAACGGTATAAAAGAATCGCTGTCCAATTTCAGATGATCCCGGGTTTTTAAAACTTTGGATGGATTTTTGGCAAATTGAAGAAAAAATTATCCCAAATTAAATGCACTAAACTGGGCGCGATCCCCAGAAAAATTTTGAACAAAGGGTCAAATTTCCCAAAGGCAGCAATGTAAACTGCTGAAATTTATTTTGAAGAGACACAGAAATACCAGACGTCAGCGCAAAGCTGTTTTCCCTTTCATCAGGGGAGGACAGGGTGGGGGGCCCGGGCACCCCCTTGATTTTGATAGCTTTTTTGGGTCAGAGTTTTGGGTTTTGCAAATGTTTTGAAAAATCTCTTTGTTCAAGTGCTCTTTTGACTTTTAAAGGGTTTTCAAACCGGGAATTATTTGTTTTTTTTTTTTTTGTTTTTTGAAAAAAGGGTTTTTAAAATAAAAAAAATTTTGAACAAAAAATTATTTCCTTTCCAAAAAATATGCCCAAAGGATAATAATATAAAGCAATATATCCGGTGATACAGGGAGGAAACAGAGGAAAAATTACTCTTTAAACCCCTATCGGTAAAAGGATCATCCCCAAAAAGGACTTTCCCCCCCCTTTTCTTTTTTACCTTTTTCCCCCCCCCTTTTTTGCTTTGATTTCCAAAACCCGGCTAAAAATCCTTGGATCCCAAGAGGATATCATACACTTTTTGGATACAGGTAAAGGGAACTACCAGTCCATAATTTTTAAAAAGAAACCTTTTTTCCCCCCCGATTGATTAAATTTTTCCTACAACCCAAATACAAAAAGTGTTGTGTATTTGGCAGAGATTTGTGCGCTGTTCATTTATTTTTTTGTAGTTAATATAAGTAAAAGTTATGTTTTGATCTTGAGCTCCCCGGGATTTTTAGATTTTTCCCCCACCATTTTTGGCCCTGATTGATTTTTAAAATTTGGCGAGATTTTCAAGTGCAGCAAATAAAGGGAAAAAGTAAATTTACTCTAAAAAAAAATCAATGAGCTGTGATTGGGTTACGATACCCCGAAAATTTTTTCCGTCAGGGAATTTACCATTTTAAACTTTTTCCCCGGCCATTTATTAGTTAAAAAAATTGAAAGTTTAATAAAAGGTCAGGAATAATTTGCATCTTTTTCAAACTCGTGCACCCAAGAACTCCCACACGGGGGGGGGCCTGAGCGGGATGTGAACGGCCCCGCAACTCTGATCTTTTCCTGGACCAAAGCTTCTTTCCCGCGGCACAAATAAACCTTCAAAAGTAAACCCAATTTTTAAAAGAGGGGTAGTAGAGGGCCCCTTAGGGGGTTTGATTGCCCTCCGGCCCCAAAAAACAACCCGCGCTTAACCCCAATTTCCAAGACTTAAGGCGGGGGTTAAAAGTTTCCTCGGTGACCCAAAACGAGCGGCGCCATCTTAGCATCCCAGCTACCCGCGGCCCTGCTGTTCACCTCTGTCAGTGAAAATTTCGGGGCCGAACATTTTTCCCCTCACCCGGTCGCACAAAACCCAAAACCACCCCCCCCCCCCCCCCCGCCCCCCCCC